>VYXF01008305.1:1997240-2018433 GCA_013397295.1 Polioptila caerulea
AAAAAAAAAAGGAATGTTTATGGCTAATATAGTAAAAATAGGGAAATTAGTAATAAGCACCAGTCTCAAAAGCAACATCCCAGATGATGCAATGAAAGCTTCCAGATCAAATTCTTCTCTTAAAGTAGAAACATATCTTTCCTTACTTCAGCTTCTCTTTTATATGGCAATCTGTGACTCAAGACACATTGAAGTCCAAAGACAGAGAGGTTTATGAGTGAAGAAGGTAGACAATGTACGAAATGACAATTTAAGCTTGATTTCTTTTACAATGTGGTCTAAGGAGAACAAAAATCTGTCCTAATTTTGACTAAACAAATTTATACCTTAATGTAAGGAATTAAAATTTACATCACTCACACTTCTTAAACATGAGTTATTAAACATAAGTTTAATGTCTATTTGTTCTGAATATTGCTATTTTTCAGTAGCATGATGAACGCAATTTAATGGAAAGAGGATTAGTGGAGTCTTGTATTTGCAAATTTTCAAAGCTAGAAGCATTAGCACACTTATGAAATCTAAGAGATACATTGTTATGTGATTTATTTTTGACAATCATTAAAATGTTTCTAAAGAGGGTAGACTATGTTTAGAGCAAATGCTAAAATGTTTTAAAAAAAAGTTCAGCTTTTAAAAAACCAAGTTTGTGTTAATTAGAAATATATTTTATTAAATCACAATCTTGCTATGGATGTGTTATACCAAAAAATTGATGATTATATTTTCAGAATTAATTTTCTTCACAAGTCAGCCACTTCTACTGAAATAAATCAAGAAATACCCCAAGAGTGGCGCATGTAACTTTCCTCTATGTCTGTGAGTTGGCATAGTTATACAAACTTTTCTAATAAAAAGTATTAGTCTTCTAATAATTGTTCTAAATCCAGAAATCAGTTCTCAAAAGGATTAGGAGCAGCAATGGTTTGGTTTCATTGGCTCCATCCATTCATTTCACCTGCACTCATTAACAGAAAGTAGAACTGACTCAGTAAGAAATTTAAAAACTGTATTTCTGTCTTTGACTGAAATTGCAAATTGACACTTCCTCTCTAAATCCAAGACAAGGTGTTTCTTTCAGGCTCAGTGACGGCACTGTAAGCCTGCTGAAATCACCAAACAACAAAGTTCTCTAAGCGCTAATAAGATGTAACTTTAGGACAACATGACCTGGAAGTGATTTTATTTTTACATCTTTACCCTGTGCTTTATATTTCTGCCTTGTTTATCTTATAAGAGCCACTTACTTAAATAAATGATAGTATAAATGTGGGTTAAGGGCTTTTTAGTGAGAATAATGTGTTCTTTTCCCATGTTTTCTGTATTTTCTATGTACTAATAGATCAGCGTGGTGCCATTACCCTACCACTCTTTATCTCTAGGTGTTGTCATTACACCTACCTATTATCAGAGATGTGTATCATATTAGTGAGTGCTTCATCACAGAAATACCAGCTTTTTCCTTTGGTGCTGGAGCGTGCAGTACTGATTTCTACATATGTACAGCATTACCATAGAGACTTAGCAGAAGATAGCTACTACCTCACAGAAAGAGCCCTGAGGTCATGTGGAGACTAAACTGGAAACAGGAAGCTCATGTGCCAACAACACCTTCCTCAAGAAGCCTACCAATCTTCTCCCAAAAGAAACACTTGCAAATTGTTTCAGGAAAGCACATTTAATGTTAAATATATTGGTATAAACAATTAACAAGATTAGAGGGCATTTAATTTATCAGAAGCTTCACAGAGTAAACACTGATCTTATGCCTAATTCCCAGACAACAGGCAGCTGTTGGTGTCACAGCAAATGGAGTTGCAGGAACATAAAGTGCTGCTCCTTGCTTATACCAGAATTCTTCAGTCTTTTAAGTTTTTGTTTTTCTCTGCCTGCTTTCACACTAGCTTAGCTTTGCTGGATTGAGGTTTGAGAATTGTGACTCCAGTCTGTGTGGCAGCTGTTTTTATGTCCCTAGTCAATTTGATTCTAGTGTTTGAGCATGGCATATTAGAGGAGCAATGTGGCAAAGCTTTCCTGCCCAGATACATGATGAAGATCATAAAACCTCACACATATAGACCTGTGCAGAAAAAAACAACCGAAGAAAGCTAAATTTTTTAAAGCCTTTCCACTACAATTTAACAAATATTTCTAACAACAAATTAAATTAAATTAAAAATTGAAAATTTTTTTATTTGGAGAACTTGGAAACCAAACTCCCGTACAGTTTTTGTTTTGCCGAATGTGCACCTTCCAACAAGAACTGACTATATTTTCAAGCTCTCAATCAGCTCCGCTGTCCTGCCCTATATGGAGACCGAATTATAATGCAATTCTATTCAGGGTAAAACAGTAAAATAGAAGAATTGAAAGTGGCAACTGTCACATTAAGCACACAGGCTTACCTTGCACTCCACACTGGAAGGACACAGTAAATAAGGTTCCAATATAATATCTGCTCCAGCATCTGCCTTCCTCACAATGACAAGAAGAAATAGAGAGTGTTATCTAAAGGGGAAATGCAGAAGTTTCAATAATTCCATAAAGTCTGCCTGGCTGGCACTGTGCTATGTGCATTTCTGGGAGTGTGCTGGCAGCGCACACTGCTACCATTTGCATTCCCCTCATACCGCACCTGCTGGCACAGTACCTCTCCAGTAACACAGACTTCGTCCTCTGGCTTCTCTCAGTCTGTTTACAAGTAACATGTTAACATTGTTAATACTGAAAATACACAGTTTCTCTGAGTGCACAGTGTTACTGTTCCCAGCGGTGCATGTGCTGACCAAATTACTTTTCAAACTTTATTCAAAAGACAGAAAGAGTTTCATTTGTCTTTGTGATGACACCTGGAGGATATGTTACAAAGTATTGGCTCTTTATCCCTCTCCTGAACACTTTCCCTTCACTTTTTTTCTCTTTTTCAATGACTTTCCATTCCTCCACTTAAAAGCTAGAGGTTTTAAAACAAAGATTTGGAGAAGACTTTAGAAGGCAAAAGATTAGATGTGTATTTTTAAAAACTCCTCCACCCTTGACACTATCAGCTCAACAGTTTTCTCCTGATTTGCGGAATGCACTTCCTCAAATATCAAAAGCATACAGTTATATTACCTTTCTCTGCAGGACATTTAATCAAGGTAGAACGAACTACACTTCATTGGTTTAGAATTTGCCCAAATACATCTTCAGATCATTTAACCACACCACATAGTCACATCTTTAATTTTCACAGTCTATGCAAGATTTCAAAGTATTTTTTAACTCCCTTGATCTCTTAGTAAAAATCAGTGTGATCCTTGATACCACATTGGGTTTGCTGACTTTCACTTTGAATACAGCTATCCCACAACACTGCTGAACTGCCACTCTCTGTCGGCAGAGCATCATCAAAGGAGCATCTGTTCCAGAAACTGGATTGACTTTGCAGTCAAGGAGAAAACTCCCATATGGTTCTCCATGACTCATACAGAGCTTTATGTGAGTCACTGATAATGGTCATTAAACTCCAAATCTGGATATTTTAAAAAGTTCCTGTTTATATTCACAAGTTCCAGTACAAACTCAAAAAGATGCCAAATATTTATAATCTGTTGAAATACTTGTGTTCCCTTTCTTCTTTCTCTCATTCACTAATGTGCACAAAATAAAATGCAACAGAATAATTGAAGTAGGAACTATTGGAAGATGAGTTTTCTTAATAAACTCCCATGTTGCTTTGTATTTTTCCAGATCAAAGACATGATGAAAGTACAAGGGATGTGGAAAATAGCTACACTGCTACTATCAAATGCTGAAATATTTTCACAGTAATGCCTCATGTCAATAGCAGAGTTTAGACCACTTCCTTATGCTGTCAGTGTTCTAGTGACCTGCATGAAGCTATTCTACCAAAATGGAGAGAAATGCTCTATTCCCTATTACACAGTTTATTGTTATAGTGGAACTGAACTAAGAGTTTTCTGCTGATAGCAGATTTTATTCTTCCTCTCTTAGCAATCCTATTGTTTTTTTCTTCTTCAGACTTCCTTGATCGCTCTGAAAAGTTTTCCCAGACCACTGTCACACTGGCATTAAAAAAATACTTCTTCTTCCTTTCTTAGAATACTTTTTACCAATTTATCAAATTCTAAACATGTAATTAGATACTGCCAAAACAGGAAAATGACGCATGGCACAGTCTAAAGCAAGGAGAAGAGAAGAAAATAATATGTCAGTGATCAGCAACAACAGTTTATCGATTTGAACCAAATCCTAATAGAAATCTACAGCCTTACAGTTCCTGGAGTGTTCAGCAGAGTTTCTCAATCTGCCATGCTCACTGACCTGCCTTACATATTCCTGGTAGCCCTCGCCCCTCAAGGTGTTTACTCTAAACAGACATGGCAAATAGCTGGCAGGAATACAGAATACTCAAAACTCCTCCAGCATTTCAGGGTCAAGAGTAGGATTTGGCTTCTTTAGTCTCAGATCAGCACCAAAGTCTAAAGGCAATGTGATCTGAAACTTTCAAGGCCTTCTGGTGTGAGTTTTTCCGTTTCTGGTGTCCTAGTAGTTTCTTGATCTGATTTTACTTCATGAGTTGCAAATTTTTTTACTCCAGGTTTAAAAGGACATATAAACAAGATGAGTCCCAAATACCAGTTTGTATCAGTACTTTTACAGTTCCACTATCCTGAACAAAGAAGTATTAGCAAAAAGATGCATCACAACAGAATAAATCCCAACAGGAAAGAATTCCACATGTACATAAAATTAAACGTTGTTAAGAGTATATCTTGTTAGTACACTAAGATATAGGCAGGCAAGTAGTTTGGTTCACAAAAACCTAAATCAAAAGGTAATCTTCAGCCACGGATCAGCCTGCTAGTTGTCCATATACAGTGTAATAAACTTAGGTACACAAAAATAAGTGATACTAGACAGACTTCCTGTATCATTTTCTCTTCTTGAGTCTTACATCAAGAAAAGTGGAATATTTTATTGTGAAATATAAAAATGCCATAAATCCTCTAATATAAAGCATGTGCATGGCCATTGTTAAGAATGGAATTTTTCTATGTAACACAAAATCTGTTTTCTTCTTACACTAACTTGTCTGGAACAGGACATTGCAAATGTGAAAACAGCAGAACTCAATGGATATGTCTAAATCTAAAACAAAGGAGAAGAAAAAACCAATATGGTGAGCCTGTCCCAAATACTTGGAGACACCGGTACCACCTCCAGGGGACTATTTCTAGACAAGTGCACTAGAAGAATGATTACATCATGGCCCAGATCCTTGCTTGATGAAGATCTTGTTAATTAAGCAGGTTTAATTGGGTGAAGGTCCAATAGGAACTTGGTGCTCAGCCTGAAATTTTTATCATGTATAAGTATCCTTGCCATACTCTGAAGAAGGAAAGCTTATATCTACTTTGTTGGTTTGAGGAACAAGTTCACTTTCTTCTTTTTTTCCCTGCACACAGAACCAAATGTGTGCAGCAGCTACAGACTGACCACAAACTCAGCCCCCACCCAGCACAGCAGCAACCAACTCCCCGAGGCTTCAACAACCATCACATTCAACAACAACCCCACTCTAAGGCTGCATCCCTGTGCTGCTGCCATACCAGCCACACGGGTGTGCTGACTCCAGCAGCAGCCCCAGCCCTCGATACCACGGCGTGTGGTGTATCTGAGGCTGCAGCAATTTTACAGAGACCTGTCTAAACCCAAACCTACTCAAGCCTCTGAAACCATAACCCCGGTGCTGGAGCCAGCAGCCCCCATCAGAACAGAACTGAGCATACTTGGACACCCCTTTTGGAAAGAACCCGAAAAAACCTAAATAAGTTGTTCAAAATGAACAATCCATATGTACTTATTCATGTCAATTGACAACCTAATCTTCATCCAGCCTAGAACAAGACCAATGACATCTTCCAGGTGGAATTTTGTAACAGAGATTTCTATTACCACCACTTAAAACACAGTGCATTATAGGATTTGTTTTCTGAAAACGCCAGCAACGATTGATAATTAAGTCTGGAAACCCTATAAAAACTTGTGGCAATTAACAAAGTAAAAAGAATTTCAGGTTACAACTCTATATCAAACTAACCTAACTATCGAGACTTTTTTATGGTTTTACTTCTAGAAATAAACCTGAAAGCCCTGAAACCTGGAAGTCAGGATTTGTCTTAAATCCTTTGTTTTTTTAGAACAAACTTATCAGTCTTTGCTAGGACCCAGAAAACATCCTATTTCTGTTTTCAAAAAAATATAAAACTACCCTGGGAAGACAAAAATGTGAAATCTAAAAGGGCCATCATCAAAAATATTTGCTTTCTGGCACAAAAACAGCAATATGAGCAAAAGATGTATAACATTTTCAGAATAATATTTTTGCCCTATTTTAAACCCATGTTTTCAAATTTCCTTGATGAGCATATGTGGAATAGTAATTGGAAATCAACAAGCCTGTTCTTATTAAGCTCTCCTCTTTAATACAGCTTTTGAGTTCAGTGTAATTTCACTAACATATTAACATTTTTTATAACACCTCTCAGCTTATTAGTTCCTAGATGTGCACCAAAAACCAAAAACCAAAATAAAACCACCCCACAGGAATAAAAGTATAGCCATAGAGTACATTTGAGTAGAAAATGCAGTTATTTCCTTCTTCTATAACATATTTGTGTGTATTGTGTGTATAACAACCTGTATGTAAGTATTGTACCTGCTTATACTCTTTCTCTGTTGAAGGAAAAAGAAATTTAGATTTTCCCCCTAATTGGATCACATTACTAAATTTGCTGTCAGCAATGCACTGCTGTCATAGAACAGTAATTTCAGAGACCTATGAAAAGCTGTTATAAATAAGTGTAATTTTTTTCCATTTAGAAACACAAAGAAATCCATTTTACCAATGTTAGATGAAAGCAAAATTCTGCAGTACAGTCTCCTTCAAAGTTTTTTTGCAGTGTGTTTGACAAGGAGAATAAATAATCACTGAGAAAAATTTATTCAGGCATTTACCTTTTTGGTTTTTTGTAAATTCCATATCAACAGACTGTAATTACAGTTCACACTTGTGTATCTTCAATGGAGAGTTTTATGAAGACTTAAGCAACTAATTAGGAAGATAGTTCATGTGACACATGAAGTCCTGGGGCACATCATTTCAATCATTTGCTGTTGTTTCTGACTACTGACTAGATGGCTTCACTTCAAAACACTCTGTTTTAATTCATTATAATTATTTCATTAAAAATCAAATTTTATTTCTTGCTCCAGAAAATCCCATAGAAGAAGCTGCAATAGAAGGCTCTGTGTATATCAGACAATTTTGCACTTGTCTGGGTACTCATGATCTGTGAATACCAGAGGTGCACAAACACACTGAGTCTTACTTTCAGCTCAGCAAACAGCTCATGGAAGATTTTTATGCTGATGATCAGCCATATTTCTACATTTATTTTCATGGGTTTTGTTCTTTAAGGAGATGGGTGTAGTCACAACATTTCAAAGCAGCATTCTGTTTCAGATCAGTAAGAAAAATCTAAAGACCAGAAGCATGAAATTGCTGAAATTTCATTCTGCAACTAAATTTCTTTACATTTCAAAAAACTAAGCTGATGCATTTTGGTTCAAAACCCCAGGAATGGGTGCAGATCAGTGACAGTTCTTTTCAGTGTGCTCACAGTAAAGCTGTGTTCCTTTTTACCCCCCTCCTCTGCATGGGTTAGGACATCCTTCTCTCATTGGAGTAATCAACTCCATCCACACTGTGTGAACAGGCATGTGAATCCCACAATTATTATGTCGTAAGTATCATGACAGAAGGCACAGCCCATCAGGGAACCCATAAGATCAGGATGTCTAACAAAATTTCAACTGATAGACTTTTACCTATCAAATCTATTCGATAGGTAAAAGTCTATCAGTTGTGCTTCACCTATTAAAAAACATTCAACTCAATTGCATAGTTAAATTTGGAGCAACCACCTAAAGTGAAAACACTCATTTTTAATTCTATTGACTAAAATTGAAACTGAGGAACTGTATTTTACATTTGAGAGATCATTACAGAAAAAAAATTCTAGCGAGAGATCTCTCTTTATGTTTCAACTATTCTACTTACTGCTCTGCTCTGTAAGTAATCCACTCTGGGATTTCTTGATGTTGTCTTCATTTCCTTTGAACCTGTCCCTGTGCTCTTAGTTCCAGGAATCTGAACATTTTTCTAAGGAAAACTTTTCCAAAATTCCTTGCTTAATGACCAAATCTCATTGTCTGAGATTTGGAGTTACACTTTAGAAATATTATCTGGCAACTCTGTCATAAGAAATTCTGCATTTTCATATTGTACTTGTTTGAGAATAATGGGCTTTTTTTTCCACCAATGTTGCCAATATTTGAAGCCAAGCTTTCTTCTGTTGTTTCTACATATGCTCTTCACTTTCCCTCATTTTCAGTTTATATAATGTTGACGTGAATTTAATCCTGAGGTTGCTGGTATTAGCACCACAAAGTACTCTGTATTCCACAAACATTTTCATCTAAACAGACAATGAAAACCAAAGAAAAAGAAAGTCTGAATAAATTAAATAGGATAACTGGATTTCTGCATTATCTGCTTATTCCTTTTCTTCCTCATAGTTCTATAGTTTGCAAAGTATTTTTAACCTTTTTTACTGAAATGTTTTGAGATGCTGGATGGGAAGTGGAAACACTGGAATTTATTGTCACTCTTCAAAATCATAATAACTCAAAAAAAAATTCCACCACGTTTAACTATTTTAATTATATGTTTATTGCTCAATTCTCAAATCTTCTGGGGCATGAAATTAGACAATTTTGTACTATCTGTGTCTTTATAATAACTTGGGAGACATCATAGAAGACTCTTATGAAATCACTCCATTCTGCAGTCAAAAGTAGAGTGAAATCATTGTAGGACAAGAACTACAAACAGCATTAAATAAGAAAAAGCAATGTGAAAAGCAGCTACTTGCACTGCCCCAAAATGCATTTCACTGGATCCAAAGCACAGGGCCAGTTTAGAGAACACTTTCTGCTTCTCCTACCTGAATCCTAATTTCTGGAAACAGAAAGAATTGGAAAGCTGAGTTTCTCTAATACATTTTCAGTTGAAACAGGGACGATATATAAGGTTGCTCAGAAGCAGTACAGAAATAAACTGGAGGGAGAAATAAGCTGGTGATCCAGTTGTGATGAGGGAAACAAGGTCTATTTGATGGAAGCCTCAAACTCTACCTTAAATCCCACAAAGACTGGTTTGCAGTAGTTAGGGCTTTGGATACTGCTTGTCACTATAGTACCAACTTAACATCAGAGTCTTGTTCCTCCACAGATTTTTATTCCCTAAAATCTGTCCCCTGGCTGCTTTCTTGGCTTCTGTCATTAGAAAACCAAGAGTATAGCATCAAAAAGAAATGCTCACCGTATTATCTGCTTCAACTCAACAGCCTGGAGCACGTATTTTACTGCTAATAGAATAATACCACATTGTGTGATTTTGAAGGGGACAAACACTATTTGAAGTGAATAAACACTAATTGCAAGCATGAGAAGGATTTGGTTCATTAAAAAAATCATAGCTTTTCAGCATGAGTGAGTCAGAGGAATGTATTTGCTCACACCACCACGATCCAAGGTCACAGTATTTCCAGAAGTTTTCGCACTATCTCATACAGCACAACATTGCACTTGCAGATATGTCTGGTCTGCAGGCAATCATTTTAACTTTTTTCCTATGTTAAGTTTCTCTTTCTGAAACCCATTGAAAAGTTTCTTGAACAAATACCTGACTAATCCTAACAAACCATATGTTAGATCCTAAGGGGAGCCAAAGACAACACAGCAGAGCTGCCTGAAAAGTTACTCGATACTATAATCTGCACAGTTGGGTGGTTGAAACCTGCAGATCATGCTAATTAAAAGGGAAATGGGAAGAGGTTAAGAAAAACATTCCAAATAAACCTACTACTAACAAATGCTAAGTTTCAACATACTAGGTTTTTCTAACTTGAGAGAAGCTAAGTTACAATAAATATATTTAAAAAAATACTTGTGTAACACTTTTACATAAAATGGATATTTTTTCCCAGCTACATTTAAAGGATTTTTTTGTTCCTCAATGCTATATTTAGTTTTCAATAAACTGTCAGGCAATTCTTAAAGGGCTACAGTAGAGACTGTCCAACAGCCCAGTCTTATTTTGAGGATTCTAAATAAATGCTTAGGGTCCCTTCTAGGTCTCCTTACAAACATGAGTTACACTCAACAGAAAATGCTGCAGTTGTGTCAAGAGACACTACTACACTTACTTTGTTCTCAGTCTTATTAATGTGTTTTCCTCACATTGTTAGGAAAAAGCAAGCAGAAGACACACCCACTGCTGAAGCGTAGAATCTCAGAGTCTCCTTTGCTTGTTTTTGATGTAGGTACCTGGGAAGCTCTTATTCTCATACCCTTAGTGAGGAAAACCTTGCATCCTCCCCACAAATGAATGGAAAATACACAGTATTGCACAGCAATCTCATTAAGCCCATACCTCAGCCTATTCTATTAAAATTTAGCTCAGATGCACCTTGGATATTTTGAGCCAAGAACAACATATGCAATCCAGCATTTGGACGGTTGGTTCAATTCTGGGGTACCCAGCACAAAGAGACATGGAAAAACTGGGGAAAGTTCAGCAGAAGGTCACTGGGATGGTCAGGACAAACATTTGGCCTATAAACAGAAGCCAAGGAATCTGGGTTTGATCAGCCCAGAGAAGGGAAGGGTTAGGAGAGTCCCAGCAGCAGCCCCCAGTAACTGTGAGCAGGGTATAAAATGACAGATCAAGGCAATACTATGAGCCTTTCATCTTAAAATTCGGTCACTGGATTCCCACCTTTTAATGGTTTTTTTCTGCTGGCCACATTTCCTTTTTCATAACAGGAGGTTAAAGTATAATTCTATGTACTTTTATGACCATGTATCCTCTCCTGACTTCACTTAATATTATAGAAAACCATGTCACTATAGTAAAGGAGTAGTAAAGTGTTTGGAAGACTATACGTGAAACATCTTATCCAAAATAGCACCAGTCAGAGAAAGAACCCTACGAGTACTGTATCTTGCTAGAAATTTGAACATTCTAGTTACCTAAGCTGGTGTAAACATTTATGTTAACATTCAAAATAATATTGAAGAAATTGCAAATTAAAGCAGAATGATAGTTGAGGGCATTATCTATTATAATCCAGGAATTTGGATGCAAAAACCTAAAGTGAAACAACAAAGTTAAATTATATTTCTTCAAACAAACAAATTCCAGCTATAACAATCTCCTTTAGGGAAATGCAACTTTCAGTAGAGCACTACCTTGAGGGAAGCTGTCATTTTTTCCCTTTCTCGTTTACTAACCAGTAATTTGCCACTGGGAAGGCAACACCCTCTAACTCAAGCCAGTAATTTGCCACAAATCACAGACATTCTTTCCAGATATCAGCATGTAGTCCATTGATTTATTACTTACAGGAGGGAGTCCCCACCAGGAGAAGGCAAATCCAGGAAAATTCCATGTTGGACATTACCTGGGACTGAGCAACTCCTTATAGTGCCATCTTGAATTAAATCCAGGTTTTCTTGCTCTTAGAAATTACATAGTAGCATTTTAATCCAAATTATTCATGACTGTCTGAAGACAATAGTGGATTCCAAGAACAAGTTACTGTGAGGTCATTAATCAATGGACCACGTCTGAAGGAAAACCCTCCTGTGAACCAATCTTTTCTCACCTTCAACCTCCCAAAAAATTCTACTCATGGTAAAAATGACATCACTGTAAATGATCTGTGTGGTAAAACAAATAATAATACATTACAGGGATCAAGATTTCGTGTTTCATTTTTCTGAAATGCTTATCATTCTGCCTTTCTCTGTGGTAATCCTTTTGAATCAAAGAAGATCAGGTCATCTCACATGATTAAGGGCTGAAGGTCAAAGGAAAATATTAAATCTTTGCAAGAATGAGAATATTAAAAGAAAATCTTCACCAAAACAAACATACATACACACACACAAAAAACCCTACAACAAAATATCCAGACAATTGCCCTTATTAAAGTTCAGTCTAATCATTTATATAATTATGCAAGTAAGACTAAGCATCCCTATATCTTTTCAGATTGGGGTAATAATGAGGAAGCTCTCATTAAAATAGTATTCTGTTGAATGCAAATATCTTACAAAATACAACAAACCCAGGAATGTCATAATTAAGACACTCATCTTCCCCAATTACATCCAAACACCAAAGATCCTTAAGAATAAAATATAATCGTTGCACTCATCTTCTCACTTTTAAATACTCCTTCCATATGTATTGGCAAATTAAGCCTGAATAGAAAAACAAATTGAGGTGAAATTACTTAAGGTAACGTCACTATTTTCCAAGAATTTTGCTTGTATGCATTATGATTCTTTTCACACACAAAATTTTGAAATAACTTCTTCAATTCTCAGATTGCCTCTTTATAATTTTTGTAGCCCACACACTGAGACCTGTGTGGTAAACACATTAATTAAATATTTGTGCCACTAAGTGTGCTACTAGAACCTAATGAGTGTTGTCTATATATGGCATCAATATCCAAAATATAAAGTTGTATAATTTATTAGTAAAAGTACATTCTCTATACCATGATAGCATGCAATTTTCCTCTCTTTGACTACATGATCATCCAAAACTGAAGACCTTCTGTTGTTCAGCGTAAGACCATTCACAATCTAAGTATTGAGCCTGATTATGTGTAATACTATTGCTTTAATGCACTGTAGAATGAGACTGAGCAGTCCACTCGCAGTGCAGTGCAATCAAGCTGTCAGTAAAGGCAATGTAAATTAGACAAGGTCATATATCAGTACTTATATGGAAGGTTTACTATCTTGATTTTGTTCTCGGCAAATTCCTGCTCTCTTTTTGCTAAAAGTTACATCTCCTGCATTTTACATGAATCCTGAGTTGATCTTGGAAATGCTGAAATAAAGAGGAGAAATACTTGAAACTCCCAAAATATCATTAGCTCTGCTGTCATTCAGAGCAAGGAACTATGCTGGGTTTGCCTGACCACCTGATGACCAGTTCCAATCAGCAGTGATTCAAACATCCCGGGAAAAATAATAGAGACCTCAATTTTTTCATTCGGCCACTAAGCAACCTTAGCACCAGCAAATGCTGTTTGCACTGACCTTCACTGCTCAGCTGTGACCTGAGCAGCTCTTTTCAGCAGAAGGTATTATCGAAGCTCTAAAAGAAGCTGCATTTAATTAAGGCTAACTTAAAGTCAGTGCAAAGTGTCACATCTTAAAGGAAAGGTCTCTCAGGATACCCAAGTCCTTCTCATATCTCATTAGCTCCATTCAGAGTCACTGTGTACACTTTTCCACTTGCCATACCTGTATGCAGTAAATTTTGTTTGTGAGTGACTTTTCTATGCAAAGGTGGGGACAGGGGCTATGAGCCTCAGATGTTCCCTCCACAAGTGAGCAGCCCACTGCCTTCTCAGATCAAGCATGAAAAAGCTGATAAAAGGAGCCTCCATAAGCCCATATGAGATGAAGAAAGGTCATCAGCCCACACACCCTCCTTAGCAGTCAGGTCAGCAGCAGTCTGAGATCATAGAGCATGGAGCATATCTTCAGTGGATGCTAAATCTGGGCCAACTTTACTTTCTGAAACAAAGCATTTGGCTTCTTAGAGTCTGATTAAAGGAAGACACAATAATTTTTAAAAAGCTAAAGTGCTGAGGTTCACAAAGCTTTTTGTTTACACATGGAAAACATACTTGTTTTGTCCAGAAAGTTGTAGTCTTAAGACAGTGTCTTGCGACTCTACGACAAGAGATTTTTGGGATTTTCACTCTGAACTCCAGCCTTGGGACACAAAGACACTTTTTTTTTTTTTTTTTAATATTTAATTAACTAGATTTGAGTGATTTTCAAACAGAACAAGTAAAATCACATTAGGTGAAATCAATAGGTGATGTGTTAAATCAGTGGTTAGTTCTCAACATAAAGCATTTTTATACCTAAATGAAGTTTCTGTTTAGTAGAGTAAATGAAGAGAGATCCACTTAAATCCCAAACATATTTAATTAAAATAAGGTAATTATTGTAGAGCTATATTTGAACAGACAATACAGTTGCAGCAATTATCTCTAATTATGCAGCTCCAATCACAGAATAATAGAGGTTTCAATGTCACTAAGTACTATAAGGATAATTACTCTTTCCATTATTCTGATGGGCACATAATTAGTAACTTTAGGAAAAAAAAAAAATAAACCTTCATGAGGACATAATAGCCACACTTTAACTACAGCCTGATTGAGAATGATCAAGGTATTCATCGCAAAAAGAAAAAGTAGCACCCACAGTTGGTTCCAACTGAATAGTCATATACTTCCCCAAAAAATAGCATTGATTCCATGCTTACAATCATGTTTTTTAAAAATACTATGCTTACTGAACAAGACCTTAAAATAATAGTATTCAATAACACAGCTGAAAAAGTCTTAGATAAAAGCCTCTCCTCTAACAGAGAATATTGAGGTCCAGGACACAAGTGTAACCATGGGTCCATCTGGGCCTCTAACTGGTTCTTAAATATTACATTCTTGGCAACTGAAAATCAGATAGATAAGAAAGCAGAAACCCTGGTGACAGTACTGTACCCTGGGGATTTGTCTCACAAATTTCTATATTCACTGTCTCCAGACTGTCAGTTTTTCACCTTCGGTGCCACACAGAAACTGTGGCCTTGCAAGAAGGGATGTAACTGAGAGCTAGGCATCCCCTCATGCTTCAGTCCATTCCTCAACCTGCAGCACTGGACATGACCGGCATTACAGCAGACTGAACTAGCCTTTATTTCTGGTGGCAAGGAGGCATGGCATGGCCACACCAAAAAGAACAGACATATTCAACCAGCTGGACATGGCCACAGGGCCACCTGAGGGCCACTAAGTAAGCCAAATAGCCCAGGACCCACCCCCTGTGTTGGAATCACCAAACAATGCTGTGTTCATGCTCATGGGAATGCCCCTGGGACCACCACTGCTCATACTCTTCCCAGTCACCTGTGACCACTGTGGTGCTCCAGCTAATTCCCAGATTGGTTCCCTCCTACTTCTGGCATGTTACTGACTCACCTAGCCAGAGAACCAAGCCTGGTTTTCTGGTCTGTCAAACAGGGAAAGGGAGGGAGCTCTAGGTGAGGTCTGGTGGCTTGAATTACCCCTTGGAAGGCTCTGCACAACTTCAGCAGCTAAACAGCCCAAAGTTATCTCAGCTGCATGCCTAGATGAGATGACTCTAGACCTAAGAGGAGATCAATCTTTGCTGTCCATCCCTAGCAAGGGTAGGACAGCAAAAAAAAAAATGGACTGTCCAGTCAGAGTTGCCATGGCATCACATTGTTCCTCACTTTGCATATAGTTCAAAGATTCAGCAAGACTAACAGCTGTTGTTCCCAGAAGTTAGCTGGAAAATTTCCCCCTGTGTGCTCATGACCTGTGTGTGGGACACAAAGGACAGCCCAAGGACACCCACTCATTCCTGGGCCAAACCCCAAGGTAAATACACTGTTCTCACTGACAAGGAATATCTTCCATCTATACAAAAATTGGCAGCTACAATCACTGAAATTATGTTCAGAAAAAATTAATGTGGTTTTAAAGGGATTTAATTGGATTTTTAAGTGACAGTCAGTTCTAGACAAGGACCTGATAAACTCCCAGATTTTCCCTTTATGAGTGGCATAATCTTTTCTACTCATCTGCAGAACCAGAAGCCCACCTAAGATTCCAAACAGAGGCTTTCAAGCACAAACATTTTGGAGTGTGAACTGGAATCAAAAACACTAAAAACCTCAAATTTTTCTTTCCATCCTAGACAGAAAGGATATGCAACACAGAAAATACAATTGTGGGGCAGAAAAAAGGTACCATTCTTATATAGTTGCAGTTATAAGACCTGAAAAAGATTAATGTTTCATTTTATAAGGTAGAAAGCAGTAAAGGTGCTAGAAGCCTCTTGTTTTCCCTCACTGCTTAGATTTAAAAGAAAATTGAGGAAACAGTGCTTTTAAGAGAGACTACTGAGACTTTCTGCAAGACTAACAACCAAGACAATATGTAATTATATTTCAAACTTGACAGACACTGCACATTTATTGCAAGGTTCAAAACAGAGTTGCCCCAAACAGGGTCCTCTGCCCACAGGCTGGCTCTTCATCACTTATCTGCAGCCCAGTGCCACAGCCTCCCTCCCCAAGTCTGGGATGCCAGCAGCCAGCTACAGCAGGTCAGCTTGAGCTGCCACCTGAGGGCCAGAAAGCAGCCAGGTACCTCCAAGTGACACAAGGAACATGTTCCAGCTGCCCACTTGGTAAAGCTCTACAGAAATACACAATCCCTGCTGGCAGCTTATTCTCTTTTAACATATTTCAGCCATTTCCAACTAAAATGTACAAACAAACTGAAATTCTATCATGCACTTGCCTCTCACAACTCAATCCATCACCTCTTTGCCAACAGTGAAAAAAAGACTCCTGCAGTTTTCCTGTTAGACCAATACTTTATTGGCAAGGCAAGATGAAGTGAAGAACACTTTCTACATTTGAGTGAGGCCCTCCCAGCAAATCCTTGATTATTGTGCCATATAAAAGGGGCTGCAGCTTAATCAAGACTCCTGACTCCCATGGTGATTAGACAGCATGAGAAAGGCCAAAGTTTCCCAAAGAGACACACAGGGAAAAAATGCTCTCAATATGTTCAGGACCAAAATCGCGATGACATCTGCGCACTACCAGTCAGGCGTGCTTATTATATGATATAAAAATGTCTTCTTGTATTAGGCTTTGTGGCAACTAGCCATTGCCTGACTGGACTAAAAACAGCTCCCCTGGAACCGGATACCAAGCATTGCCTCTTAGTTTGCAGCATTTCAGTAATTGTGCATTCTTCAGAATAGCGAACAATTAAGGTAGGAACTTCAAATTTTGTCTGCAGCAAATATAATATTCTTTTCCTATGTACTTGTTCTATACATTTTCCAATTTCTTTTTACTATATTTGTGCAGTTTGTGCACTTTCATCTAAGATGACTGAATTATTTTGCTTCCTAGTAGTGTTTCGTTTGCATGTATTTTTAGGGAAAGAGGGAGATGTCAGGACAATGCTGTTGATACACATTCTTCACTTCAGTGTTAGCACTTATCTTACTTTGTTTTTTACCTCAAAAGGCTGTGCTATAGCATTACATCAGTTTCCTTCATTNCAACACAAACCACCACAACAATAAGAAAACACCAGCACATTAGTATTGCCCTTCTCTGAAAGCAGTTCAAAACCCTGCTAGAGAAAAATGCAGCAACAGAGAGCTCTAGAGGCTCTGTCCTGCATTGCAACAATTTCCATGTATAAATATACGTATATATACGCACACACTTTCACATAAGCTGAATGCATGCCTCATCTCTTCTGTACATGTGATGCACAGAAAGCTTACAAAACACTTCAGTCATAAGCTGCAATTATATGACATCCATCACTCTGTTCAGTTACCAGATGTAGGTTTGTTTAGTTCTTTGAAATGAAGGAGGCAGATGAATGTATTGCTAGGCTCTTTCTTTGGAAAAGAGCTTTTTGATGATAAACACTAGATCCAGGTCTATGCCTATAGAGAGGTGTCATTACAGTAAATTCTGGACCAGTTCTGTAGTTGTTTACTTTTCCTAATTTATTTTAAAAGTCACAAAACCCACAATGCTTTTTCCAATTCAGGTGAGGAGAATGCTGTTGCAGCGACCACGCTCATCAAAATCCCTTTGAGGTAAGCTTCAAGTGGTTAGTAGAAAGAAAAACACTTCTTAAGAAATCCCGAACTCATACATAATACAGCCACCATCAGGCACCACTGAAGTGAATCTTTCTAGAGTACTGTGGAGCCACGTGGATGGAGGTGGGTGAAGAGCTTGTGTGCAGGAGCCTGTACCACCCCCGTGCTCTAAGGATGAAAACTGTGCTACCGTGCACCTGACCATCAACCGTGCCTCTGCCACAGAGCATACAAACAGCAAGAGCTAAAACTGATACTACTACTGCCCAAGAACTGAGCCTGAACTTGCCATGCCACAAATACAGGCCTGTTTCACAAGGTCTATTTCATCTCGGGTCCTGAAGTTTTGTCATTACTTCTGAACCAGAATTTGCCTTTCTAATTGGAAAAATTTCCCACTCAGATGTATCACAGCTCAGTGACTGCTCCAGGGCACCTCTCTAGTATCATGCCAGTACCTCTGGGGAGGTCTCTTTCCCTGTTGCGCCTGAAAGACAAACCTGTCAGTTCCCAGAGCAGCACTTCCTCTTAGAGAGGGTCAAGATGTCTCAGACACTCATGCAACGACAAGCTAAGCCAAAGGACAAGAGATTAATTACAAAAAAACCAATTTATTCAGGTACCCAGAATGTTTAAATCCATTCCTGCCTGCAAACTCTCCTTCAGAAGGCTGCTTAAATCATGTCCTTCCACAAAAACAAACAAACAAACAAACAAACAAAGCTTAGGAGCCACACAGAAATCTTTTACAAATACTTAGTTCCTCATTTTCCCTTCCTACACAACAGAAGGATGTGTTCTTTAATATCTGTCAGGTTTACCACTTTAAATTCCTGGTAAAACATGCATTCACAGCCTTCAGGACAAATTAAACCATAAGGATCTCACAAGCAGACCTCAGCATAAGCAAGAATGTTCATCATTTCCTAACACACTTATAAACATGGATGGTGTGTGTGTGGTGAAAAAAGACCAATCAATCACATTCTGGCCATCCCCAAATCTATACTGGATGCAGGATTGCAATATAAATTTCCAGATTCTCTCTCTAACTCACATCTGTGCATGTTACATTATCTTGTGACCTGAATAACCTTCTTAGCTACATTCTGTTTTAAATACAAGACATTAGTATGGTATGGAACACAATGCAAATCAGCGGGACACTGCAGTAAGAATTATTTAACTGTTATTGTTTACAAGCCACACACACTTGCAGAAAATCATCAAAAACAGTTCAGATATATATCCACCTCAACTAAACTGACCACACAAAACATCTTAACCCTGCAACATTCCCCGTGCTAGCGGCAACTGAGAAAAGATTGCTTCTCTTTAAATAAGCCCTCCTCAACTCTCAGCTGCCAAGGTCAACATAGTTTTGCCTGGATTCTCCTTCTTTACCAGTGTCTCTCCACTCTGAGGTCCTAAGAAGTAGAAGGATTTTTCCCTCCCCAGCTGTAACCATCCTTTTCTGAAAAACTGCTCTCTCTTTTCTTCCCCTCCAGGGCAGCTGCTGGCAGCCTCCTTCAGAGACCAAATCTTCCTCTTAAAACTGTTGCTGCATTTCTTCCTGTTGACAGCTCTCAGACTGTTAGACCCAAAACCCACAAATGATGGGTCAGACTCTAAAATTCCATGGAACGCAAACTACACAAAGCTTAAAGGTAATAGCTGTAGTTGGGGATTTTTCCTGCTTGCCCCAAACAAACCTGCATTGTGCTTATGGCACTGCAACTCTCACACCTGTTACTGAGTACGGAGGTTTTGGCTACTGCCTTCAGCAGAAGCCTCCATGGGAAATCAGACCCCTTTGGGATTGTTCATAGAATCATACAACAGTCAGAGCTGGAAGAGACCTTAAACATCACCTAGCTCTGAGCCCCTTGTCTATGGGCAGGGATACTTTCCATGAGATCAGGTTGGTCAAAGCACCATCCAATCTGGCCTTGAATGTTGATGGGGATGAGGTTACCACAATTTCTCTAAGGCAACCTATTCAGTGCCTCATCACCCTTACAGCAAAACATTTCTTTCTAATATCTAACCTAGCCCTAGCCTCTTTCAGTTTGAAGTCATTCCCCTTGTCCTGTCACTATGTGCCCCTGTAAATAGTTTCTTTCAATTTTTCTTGTAGGTTCCCTTTAAGTACTATTAGCTACCTGTAAGCCTTCTCTTTTCCAGGCTGAATAATCCCAATTCTCTCAGACTTTCCTCATAGGAAAGGTGCTATGAATAATCTTTGTGTGCCTCCTGTGGTCTTGCTCCAACAGGTCCATGTCCTTCCTGTGTTTGGACCCCAGGGCTGGAGGCCAGACTCCAGGTGAGCTCTCACCAGAGCAGAGGGGCACAATCCCCTCCCTGCCTTGCTGCCTACGCTGCTCTGGATGCAGCCCAGGACACGTTTGGCTCTCTGGGCTGGGAGTGCCAAGGCTGGGTCATGTCCAGCCTCTCACCCACAGCACCCCAGGTCCTTCTCCCCAAGGCTGCTCTCAATCTGTTCATCCCCAGCCTGTGCTGATACCAGGGGTGCCCCAACCCAGGGGCGCCCCAACCCAGGGGCAGCACTTTGCACTTGCTCTTGTTGAACCACATCAAATTTCCACAGGCCCACTTGTCAAGCTCATCCAGGTCCCTCTGGATGGCATTCCATCCTTCAGGAGCATCAACCACTCCACTCAGCTGGATATCATCTGAAAACTTGCTGAGGGTGCACTCCATCCCTTCATCTATGTCATAAATGAATATAGCACATATGCACAGTGGGAGTCCCCAGGCCACACAGCCACCTTCAGGCCTGGCCCATTGCTAGACAAAAATAGCTTTGAACTGGACTAAAGTCAAACTGCCAATCTATCCATGACAGCCCCCACAGCTTACTTAGCTAGGAGCTAAGACAGAGCACTGCAACTGAAATTCCCATGACCTGCTATCCTCTGCCAGGCCTCCCAGGGACAGAGGGCGAGCAGCTTTTCTGGCAGCACATGTGAATTTTCACAGCTTTCCAAGGCTTCCCTGCAACTGTCAACACTAAACCTTGCAAGCTTTCCCAGTCATTTCTGCAGAGGAAGAGAGGACTGTCCTGATCCAAAGGGTAGTGTTGCCAGCCAATGGTCAATTACATTTTTGGATTAAGGAGCCTCCTAACTGATCTATTCTCCATTTTGCCTTATTAAAAAGGCTGGATGACACCATGTCCATATGTACAAACAAGGTGTGCATGGTGTAGGTTGGTTAAATAGCCCAAAATATTCAATGCCAAAAAAAAAAAATTAGGAAAAGAAAAAAAAAA
>VYXF01008305.1:2019228-2152200 GCA_013397295.1 Polioptila caerulea
AAAAAAAATAAAAAAAAAAAAAAAAAAATAAGAAAAAAAAAAAAAAAAAAAAAAAAAAAAAAAAAAAAAAAAAAAAAAAGACAACACTCCAGAAAATGAGCTTGAAAAAAGGTCAGTAATGGTCAGTTTCAAAGTTTAAAGGAGTGCTTAAAAATAGAATCAAGAACTGCAGATGCTGTCTCAACACATAAGCACCAGAAAATTACTCATATGAGTCTAATTACATGTGAAACAGCTCGTATTTATCTAGTTCAAAATAAAAAAGCCCAAAGGAGGCTCAGGCAAGACCAAGCCTTAATTCAGTCTGATATATTCCTGCATTTGGGAAAATATTAATCACAAAACATTAAACTCCATAGTCAAAACAAAAATTAATGCAGAGAAATAGTTGTATGTGTATGTATATATAAACTTACTTGAAATAACTGGTCTTACTTTTTATTCTGAAATAAAGGGAAAATCCAAGTATAGATTGTTTGATAAACACAATTAGCAATGTCATGGTCAAACAAAAAAAGAACAGGGTTTTCTTTGCTGAAAATGCACCAAGAGAAAATAAACAGCTTTCTGTAAAAGTAACAATCAACAGCAAAGTGCAATGCCATTAAGCTTTTCAAAGGACAGAGTGAAATATGTGGGAAGATTAGAACAAAAAAATAAAGAAAGCTATTAAAAAAACTCAGATGCCTGACAGAAAAATAAGAAAAATACACAGGTCGGCGTTCTGCAAAAATGATTTAAATAAATATATATTTGACAAATAGAAAAAGGAAACAGAAAAGAAGCAATAGAATCCAGATATTTTTCTCTGCCATTTCATTCCACAGCAATAATATCTAAGGTCATCTCTCATATAAACTTACTCTAAGTAGAAGTATTTCCCTTCTGTTTACATTGAGATTGGACAGTAAAATCATTATAGTTTGTTTGTGTGGTGTTCTTTATCTTGTATGGTTCCTCACAAAGTAATCTATTTTATAATTGGGGGGAGGGAACCACCCCTATTTGTGTAATACTAATGAGCATCATACATAGCAAAGGCAGTTTTGCTGGCTTATAAAAGTTGAAACAGGAAGATGGCCACAAAACCACTCAAAGTTTGCCAATGTGTTCACATCATTCACAAGAATACAAAACTCTTAGTATCCTAAATTCAAATCGTCACTTCTACCTCTTACTATGCCATACCTTTGGCACAGCTTATGAACAATGTTTCCATTTCTAAAAACTGTTTGGTTCCCTCAAGAGACTGCCAGCCAACTTTGTTGAAAGAAACAACCCTTTAAAACTTGAAATATTTTTGAAAATTTTCCATTAGCCTTCAAATAAAAATCATATAATAGGGTGCTTTGCAGAGTGTGTCAAAGATATTTTCACATGAGCCTTCACAGACATAAAATACTCACAAAATTAGTTTGAAAGCATTTTTTTTCCTGAAAAGAAAGGGAAAACACCCTAAAATTTTCTGAGGGGTGGGTGCTATGTGGTTTGGAATTTACAGTACCCATCACTTGAATTCCAAAAAATGTTAACATTAGAAAGACTTTTGAGTAATCACTCCAAAAGCTTGACTGCAATTATAAAATATGATATGCCTACACCTTCTTCTGTTGTTCTTTGCCTTTTTTTCACCATATATTGAGGATGACATTTTAAATGCTAATAATATTCATGCATCAGTCTTATACAGCATATGTTTGTCATGTTCTGTTTCGTGTTAAGAATGAAGGCACTGATCTTTTGCAAAAAAAAGTTCTTTAAGCCAAAATTCAGATCAATGTGTTAGCACTTATTATAAAATACCACCATTAAAATAAGAACAAGTCTAGGTAATTGCTGTGACAATAAGTAGGGTAAGACTGTATTTAATGTCTCCCTTCATTACAAATCCATTTGGCATCCATTCTAATTGCTAGGCTATTCTCAAAAAAAATAAATTTATTTGATGTGTTGGTAGATGTCATGTGTGCCTCGTACATTTATAGTACTCCTATTGTAATTCAACATTAATTATATTTCACATTATGTCATGCATAATGCAGCAGTATGAAATGCTCATATTCTGTAAATGTGAAAATTAAGCTCTACTTTTGTCCATTCTAATCCCATTTTACCCTTATTACACTTCAGTATGAGAACTCTCCCATTTTATTACCAAATCCATGAGCACACAAAACAGAGCTCCTTAACACAGAACAGCAAAAACTCTGATACATTTTAAAAGAGAAAAAAAAAAATAAAACTACCTAATTTTCATCAATTCCATACCATTTTAATATGATTTCCTGCTTTTGAATTCTTACTAGGATCATAAAATACAAGTTGGGGGCAAAAAAGGAGCACTAGAGTTCATTCTTCATAGGTATAGAAACAATAAACATCCATGAAAGCAAACTAGTGGTCAATGGTTTTAATAAATTTGTCACTTCATGTATTCCCTGACCTCTTCTCAGTCAGCTGGACATTTGCTCAGAGATGACTAGTGTTTATTTTCTCATAGCTCTGTTTATCACAAGCACCAAGGCTAAAAGAAAAAAAAAGGCAGATAGAGGTTTTTTGTTGAGTCATGAAGATCTATCCCTGCTAAAGTAAACCTGATTACAAGTAAAGAATAAGGAAGTTAAAAAACAGTGCAATGGAAGATACATAGATGTTAGTGGGAAAAAATATTTCTAAACATGAGGACACTTTTTACACTTTTTCTAATGCCTCATCATTGACAAATTTTATAGAGGGGGCTTCCTCCAGTAGGAAGCTCTCTTGGTTGCCTTCATTTCACCAGTACACCAGGTGACCTTTCCAGGGACTCTCTGCCTATGCAAAGGCTTAAGCTGCTTAGCGTGGACAGACAGGTTGAAGACCAGATTATGTTCTTCACTTAGTTTATAAAGCCATCCTTCTGCCAAATATTTATATCAAATGTGGTGTTTCTCAAACATAAGCTAAAAACATCCATGAAGAAACAGGGGAGGAGGCAAAAATCAGAAAGCATAAACAAGACATGAACTTTAAGACCACCCATGACATTTTTGTCTTTGCTGATTCTTGGAGCTAGACATTCCAGAGACTTCCTAGCAAATGAGACAGAAAAGTAATATCATCTGTTTGCTGGCCATCTCCCAGAATATTAACCATGTGGTTGAATAGGACTGTACAAGTTCTTTGTTCAAGAAAAGCTATGGTAATATCAGAACAAGTATTTCTGTACCTGTGAGCAGATGTTACTGCATCTGACTTACACAGTCTCTGGCTTACACAGTTTCAGTAGAACATTATGAATTGTTACTTGACTCTGTGGGAAGTCACAGGAGCCTTCTCTGTGGGAAGATCAGAGGAGCAGATGCCATCTTCATCAAGGCAAGTGGGAAAACCTACATTCCCACATGCACTTTGTTATCTGCACTTGCTAGTTTTTGTGTTCACGTCAAAAAATCAAAGGATATGAAAATTCATGGAAGACCCCAGCTACAATCCCTTTAAGGCCACTCAGGCAGATAGCATCTACATGGAAGTTCTGCAGTCTTTCCTCAAAAACTCAGCTGATTTTCCTTCAACAGAAACAGGGCCTTTCTGCATTGTGTCAATATTTATAAAAGCAACCAAAGATTTCACACAATTTCAGTGGGGCTTGCAACCGTATGAGTCTGTGCTGGAGTTACACAGCATGGGAGGGGAGGTCTTCATTTTCTAAGTTCAAGTACTTGAGACCCTTTAAGATATATCCCACTGACCAGCTAAATGCTCAGCTAAAAGCAATCCTTCCTCACTTTTCTAAGGAAAAAATCTATCTAAAACAATGTTAGAGGAAATTAGAAAATAAAACTACAGCTGAGCAGTGGAAAAAGGAGGGTGGAAGGGGAGATAACAGTCTGATTGAAGCTTAAGACATTTTTAATATACCTCATTTATTTTTCCTTTTCAAGCAAGACAAGAAGTCCATACTGCAGTTAGACATGAACAGCTACGTCCTGAATTGAAAAACCACAGCTGCCTAGGCCAAAGCAATGCCTTTATAAGCCATGTCTTCATTGAATAGCACTTAAGCCATGCTATTTTCCAGCTAGAAGTGTGTATATAAACACACACTTCACAACAGTCTAAAATATGCTGAAAGTGTCAAGCAGTGCCACAAAAATTGGGAACAAATCAGGGATATCTTTAGGGAAAAGAGCTAGAAGAGATACTGCATGCATAACAGCTGCTTAGCAGAAGTTTCCTGAAGGTACTCCAACTATAATAGGTTGAATATTGCTTATAAATCTCATGAAGTACTAAAAAAATTAACCTTTGAAGCTCCCATAAAACAAAACAAAACAAAAAAAAACAAAAACAAAGACAACAAAAAAACAACAAACCACATAGGTAGGTGCTTGAAGTTTCCATGTCACTTTCTCCAAGACCCTCTCAGAGTAAAAAATTTACTGTATCCAGCAGTCATTATAAATAAAAATAATTATTTTTTAATGTTATAGATAGCTTTCAACACAATCTCCATACAGTTAGTTGTGCCAGTCCTGAACATGTTCATGTTGCCATATACTTAAATATAGAGCTTTAGTAGAAGATTCTTGCTTCTGAAACTTTATCATACACATATAAATGTTTCATGTTGAATTATAAGAATTTTAATTATTATTGTATGTCTGTTACATACTTATAACAGCACTACAAGGCTTCAGAACAGGGACAGTGCTGGCATTCTCTGTCCAACACTTCAAGATTAGTCAGCTCACCTTCAGCCAAGTATCTCTGCACATAGGAACACTGCAATCCTGAGGCTGACTTAGCAAAAAAAAAAAAAAGTGAAAAATCTACAGCCTATATTAAAAGGACTACAAGAATTGGCATGCCTCAGTCATGGCAAAAACTTGTTATGCATGAATCAGTCACTGAATCCATAAAGATTCATTTAATATTCTCTCTTTACAGTCAGAATTTCTTATGCCTTTTCAGAAGCCATGACCACGTCCTGGATCTGTACCAAGCTTCCTGAGCACAGCAGCCTACCCTAAACTTTGTATGTTTAGTCTCAAGAGTATCCTGTAAATCTCCTCTTCCCTGGTCACTCTGCCAAAAATCAGATGCTGTAGTGGCAAACCTTTTCACTGCAGCCAAACGTCACATGTATATTAATAATGCAAAAGACCAATACTCCATGGAGACAGTGTTTTGAAAGTAGGTTTGAGCAGGACTGGGATACTGCAAAGGGATGCAATGTCATCATATCAGCCCCTTTAAAATCTATTCAACTGTTCAGTTTGGTATAACATAGATACAATTGCTAAGTTAGCTAAAAATGAAAAAATAACTTATACAATACAAATTGCACAAGTCTTCTCTTGTGGCAGCTTATGCTTCTTAGTCTCTTTGTACATAATCAAACTAATCTTGTCAAAATTTTTCACTATTTGCAATAAAACTTCTGGTTATGCTAATCTTTGTCCTCTATTATCCTAATAGCATTTTCAGAGGTGCTGCCCTAGAGAGGCTCACAAGTCCTGACATTTAAAAAAAAATCAGTCATTTGATATTTGGGATAACTTAGGAGTACCTTAACAGCAGCTCAGAATAAAGGTGGTGTGGCTATGAATGCATACAAGTGCACAGCTTTTCTTCAACACATCACTTTCTTACCTTTTTTTCTGAACCTCAATATTTTTTTGGTACTTGAAGTCCTTTAATAGCAAGGTCTCATTCAAGATTTAACCTATTTCAGTGAAAAAAGGCTCTTGAGAGGCTAATTGTTTCCAAGTTATGCTGTCTACTGGCTGCTCAACTTAATTTGCTACATATGCTTATACCTGAAAGCTCAGACTACAAAACTGTCCCCTGCAACATCTCTGGGACCTTGCAAAACCTGTTTGGATGTAGCAATAATTCATCAAAAACCGGTCAGTCCTGGACTTTTGCTCTTTTTAGTATAGATCAAAGGTAGTTTTTTAATAAAGTTCAGGCCTTTCAGTAGCTTACAAAACAGAAAAACAGAGTCATGCCCACTGTACAGATCAGATATTCAAACCTCAGATACACATGAACTGTACAATAACATCAAGTAGATCAATATCAGAATTGGAAGAGGACTTTCTTTTTTCTAAACAGTGTGATATTCTGTGAATTATCCTGCTTCTTTTGAGTTGCTTCAAGAATTATGATTTACACTTCTTAGTATCCCAGTTTAAAACACCTATTTTAAATGCATTTTATGAAAGAGTAATGTTAACATTAAATTGAAATAGATGTGTTGGTTGGTTTGTGGGGGTTTTTTAACAGAAAGAGCAGTACACTAATTATTACTTAGCATTGTTTTTCAGGCTGAAGGCACAGAGAAGGTCTATGTCTAGCTTCATATTTAGGTTTCTCTTGGAAACTGGAAGTTTGCCAATTAGAACTCCTCTTCCTTCCACTACCCTAAGGTTCTTTTAAGAGACAACAAAATTAGCACAAGGTCTCCAAATGGGACGACAATTCATGCTGACAGTTAAATAATGAGTTATTCTTGTTTCCCAGCTTTAAAAAATTGGGAGGAACTGTGATGTAAGTGATAACTTCATACTGCATGAGATAAAGTGAATTATTATGCTCCCATTATCTTTTTAGAGCGCAGACCATAACACATCTTGTTTGGACGTCTGAGTCATTTTAGATCAATTCCAGAGTGTTGCCTAATATTGCCACATTTGGCATCAAACACTGCCATCACATTTATCTCTCAATACTGTGCTTTGAAAGCCAAAGCAATCACAGAAAGGAAGTTCACAGGTAGCACCCAACTTCAGGAGAGGACCTAAGTCATCCCATGGAGAGCTGTTAGAAGTTCCTGCTGGGCTACTTTTGGTCCCCAGTTCAGACAGGTCAAAGCTGTCTGGTTGGCTCTGCAGTTACCATGCCATGCTGCAGACATACCCTAGCCCTGATTCTTTGCTTAGCCCCAGGCCCTGCTCAGTTGCAGGATGGTGGCCGTAGCAGAATACGCAAAAGTACAGTTGTTTTAAATAAAATTACAATGCCAGACCCTTTATCAGGCTACAGAAGAATTCAGGAAGGAAATAACATTGTAACCTAGCTGGTCCTTATAGAGATACAGGTCAAGATTCAATGGATTAATTTTTAGCCAAAGAAAAATAATCACTGTTGTATGTTTTATTGGTTATTTTAATAACTACTGCCACTGATTATTCCCTGTGGTTGGGCTTCTTTCTCATTATTCCAGTAAGCAGAGATAAATTAAAGCCTTCTGAAAAATACAATGGGACAACTCTACAGGGAATACAGACATTTCCAAAATAACAAAAAGATAAGACCCAAAACAAACCTTAGCACTGTCCCTACTGTTAGCTGATTTATCAAGCCCTATATGGCAAGAAACACTCAAAGAAAAATTGAAAACACTTTTAAAGGACTATTTTTGCAATCCTAGTTGAAATAAAAATGGTATCATTAAACATTCCAAAAGGAAAAGTTTCCAGCTGCAATCATACACCTTTTTTAGCAATCTGAAAAGCTATTTAGAAGAAAGAGGACAGCTGACAGTTCCCCATTGCTGTTCCTTGATTCATATGTCTAGAAGACTCATGATAAATAAATCCACATATTTGAAATGGTCTTTTTTATAAGACTGTGAACAAACTATATTACCATGGCATAGAGATTTCAGAATACCAGACAGATTAAAAATTTATTTCCAGTTCCCCATCTATTTTGCAAATCACTGCACCAAAACTTTTCAACATCCCTCAGAATCCCACAATGTTCATTTTTCTGCCAGTGCTTCAGTGAACGCCTCTCAGAATAAAACAAACATAGAGAAACTTTTCAAATCACCAAAACAAAAAATAATTTATCTTTTCCCCTTCATTTTTGTTTACATCCACTGTCTTAGGTGCTTGTAGAGACCATGATATGATCATCTGGCTGCAGTAGTTAAGAGCAATTATGAAGTCACACTCATTGTAGGAGGAAGTGCTTGAGCTGCCTCTCTAAGAATCAGCATTTTCCTCACCACATCCTTGTGCCTTTTCTTCAGACTGGACATATTTAATAGACTCCTCTTTATTTAAAAAAATAAGAACATTTTTCATATTTTGTACTAGAACATCTTGAAATTTTAATGTTCCAAAACTCTATTTGTTGTTTCATTCCAAAAATGACAAAGCAGGATCTGTCCAGAGTAGAGAAGCAGTGGCTAGCAGCTAGTAGCTTATCAAGAGTCCAAGGCTTACTGTATGGTTTTTATCAAAACCAGGAAATGCACCAACTCCATTCCCATAGGACTGAAAAATTTAAAATTAAGAAGACATTAAACACCTAGTCACACTTCTCAAGTGCATTCTGGTCAGAAGAAAGAGATTATGCAAAGTGTTACAGAAGAGCAGAGCTGGCTGTTCTTGGAGCAAACTCTTGCTGCAATTACACAACAGCAGAAGCTTTATACACGCCACTCACCACAGTAAAGAATTTTGCACAAAAACAGGCTCTAAGGAGGGTCAGCTAAAGAAAGTTTTGACAGATCATACTTTGCCAAGGGCAGGGAAGACCAAAGGTAACAGGTAGCCTGAGTATATCACTCCTCCAGGACTCTCTAAGCAGTCAGAAGAGAAAAGAGTGTGAAAATATTCAGAATAAAATCTAGATGCTTTTTTTGAATCAGACTCCTTGTTGGCAGCTTTGTCTAACAACTTAGTAAGAGTCTAGTAATTAGACGCCAATTTCTGCCTGGCCTCTTCTAAAGTGTATTATTCTTTCTTCTGCTCATAATCTTTTCCTACATCTTCCTTTTCCACATTTATTTAAACAGGTTTTATGTTTGCTCACTCTTTAAGGCACTCTACATTTATATTTGCACATCAAAACTACCTGGAAACCAGTAGAATGCCAGTTGTCCCTACATCCCCCTGAAAGCAGACAGCACAGTGAAATACCATCACAAACTGATAACACACACATAAGAGCAAGTGGTGCTGCATGAAGCTCTTGCTACCTGGCTTTATCCATGAAGAATAGCAGTACCAGGCAAATTTTGTTGGTGTCATTAAGCTGAGCCTAGAGAATTAGCCAAGCTATAGATACCACACAGAAGTATATAATTGGTGCTTCCCTCAGGGAAATATCTTAATTTGATTAATGTTGAACCTCCATTATTTTCATTAGCTATTACTAGCCAGATGGGAAAACAGCCTGCTGTGCACCGGTGGCTGAGACATCTCTTCATGCTTACAGGACCTCTGCTTGTGCCAGTAGGACGGTGGCATAAACTATAAGGGGCAGAGAAGTGATTCAAATTAATTTTCTCTAGGCTAGGAAAGCCATTTAATTTAGTCCTGCGTGATAGAACAAGAACCAGTAGCAACAAAAAAATCTGAGGCTGCCGAAGCTGGGCAAAGGAGTTCACAGCTCTCTAACAAGATTTTTCTTGAAAGGGTTCTGCTGGCTTGGATTTATAGTCCCAATGTGAGAGAAAAAAAAAGCCGTAATTTATTTACACACAATTTCCTTTCCTCTGTCCTACTTCAAATGGTTCCTCACAACCACCATATCCCAATTCCAACCTCTGCGTTGGAAGCCAACTTTTTCCAGAACCGTTTTCCCCAACCATTTCAGTACAGTAAACTCAGTTCATACATCTGCTACAAACACGGTAGAAAATACTATGAAGATTAAGAAACGTACGCCTGCAGTTGTATTTCTATTAAAAAAACATCGTTCTCTGAATTTCAAAATAAAGGTTTTCAAGGCAGAAGTCATCACAACTAGCCTCTGTGACATCACAGTTCCAAGGAGCAGCAGCTAAAATGTGACCTCAAGCTATGGTTCACAGAAATTTTCAATCCAAATATGCAACTGTTTTCAAATCCACAGAACTACAACATACTCCAGTTCTATACAGGCCTGTGTTCAGGTTTCCAAACATGTTCTCCATCTCTCACAAGTTTTATACTTCTAGTAATAACTCTGAAAAATTACTCGGATTCAAAATCTAGTATCTTACACCACTCATAGTTTTTGTAGTCCCTCAAGCTCAAATTCTCCTTTATCTCTGGATGGATTGCATCATTTCAACTGTTAGCAAGAGGATCCATGTTATAATAGTTGAAACTGTTTACAAGTCCAGATGAGAGCTCAGGGAAAAGTCCAGATGCGAGCTTCAAGGGTAAAGATGAAGCCAGACAAGTAAACTTCAGGTGTCCAAAGATGCAGCACCACAACATCCATGCTGACATTCTTTAGCGTTGCAATATTTCCACCTTGCATTGCTTTAAAAATATATATGTGTATTTTAAAAAGGTGTCCAAACACAGCAATGACTTTTAATCTAAAATAATAGAGGAAAAAAAATTATTTAACTGGAAAAACATTTGTTCATGGTGAGAAAAGGTTTGGATAAAAATACTGAGCAGCCTTGCCTCGTGTCCTGCTGCAGGAGAACCCATGGGGACAAGAAAGTGGCCAGCTCTCACTCAAGAGAGTGAATGAGCTTTGTGTGTCTCTCTGACCACTGCTTTCGCTCTTCCCCCTACTCATTCCTCTTTCCTGCACTCAGTTGCCTGCAGGAAGGGAGCACTGCAGGCAGTAAAAGCCTCAGACTGCCTGGAGCAGTTCCCCAGAAGAGGATTTATAACCAGGAAGAACAAACCACAGTGACTTTCAGGATGGAGCCAGCTGGGCACCACACAAAAGGGAAAACAGCACAGGGATATTTAGGCTTCCCTGAGCAGGATACACCTTCTTTCTTTTGCACCAGGCAAGGCAGCCTTTAGTGCTGTTTATACCACAAGCGGTGGCACAGAGCCCAGATGCTCATTTCCACTGCAGTTGCTGCTTAAGAGATTTCTTGGCTTCAAAAATACACTTATACAATTCATTCAATAATTTCTATTAGCAAATACTCAATTACTAGTAAGTTCTAAGCTAAACAAACAAGGAAGTCATCCAGTGTGCTAAAAAATAAGCTCTTTCACAAAACTGAAGCCTCTTAATACTGCTCTTCAACATTAATCTTTTTTCCCTATCCCAGTTTTGTGTTAGGGTTTCAGTCCAATCTTCTGTGCCACTGAGGCTTCATGTACTCCTCTGGGGGTAAATGAGGGCCATGAAGGCTTATTACTTTGTGAAATGTGGCCTTAAACTGTGTGGCTACAATGTTGGGAAAGAGCACTGGAATGTATTTTAGCATCTTCTGTGTTCTGATCCATTTGTGATAGAAGAGGAAACCAAGCAGAGATACTCTCCATGGAACGTTATAGTACTTAAGGTAAATACACTGAGGCAGACAGCTGAATCCTGACCTCCTTTTGTACCAGGTTCTCCACTCCTCTTTTTTAACTCGTTCTGATATTTTTACAACGACATGTCTTGATAAAGGGAAAACTTTTCACAAAATGGTTTTCTGAAAGCTTACCTTTTCCCTGTTACTATATAGTTGCCATAACAACTTGATGCAACATCTTAATAATCATTCTCTGCATCCTTTTTAGAATTGTAGTTGTCATGACAACAACATGGATTTTATTTCAGACCTACCTCCCAACATTCTTAGATGTGTTTTTCTTGCTTTGAATGAAATCAGACTCAGTCTCCGCTAAAAAGACCAAAATAAAATCTGATGAAGTGTCTATGAAAGAAAACATATTTATGGGAAAATGTTCTAAAGCTGTTGTATACAACACTTAACTATGTCTTTTCCCAATGTATGCATGTTTACTTTGACAAAAAGCTCAATGTGAATAATGTGTTTGAGAATTGAACACAAAGAATAGGGCTTATAAACATCCAACATTCTGTCTGGAAATAAGCAATAGTTATTGATTTTTAAAAAAAGATAATAGAATTTTTAAACTATGTAGGTATAAATAACATTAATCTATAATAATTCTAAGTTTCAGGGAAAAAAAAAACAAAACAAAAAATATTGTGGCAATCTGATGCTGCTCTATATTTTATGTAGTACTGGAGTTTGACACTTTTTTTGTTGAGATGGTTGTCATGAAATAGTGAGCTAATGTAAGAAAAGCTTGCTAGTCAGTGCCCCTTTTGTTGTTGAGTGTCAGAAGAGAGTTTAAAATTATAAATTGAGATTTGTAATTTACATTATCATGAGTAGCAAATTCATATTGCTGATATAGAATAGACAGACCATGAAGTAGATTATCAATAGAGATGTCAGGCCAAAGACTGAACAAGTTCTTGTCACTTTTCCATTGACAGCAATACAATCTCTGTTGCCTGGAACCTACCCTCCCCCTGGAAGGAGTGTTACAACCTTTTCACTTCAAGTGCTCAACTTTTTGCAGATGTCTGAATTGTTAAATTCAGAGCAATATCTGTGTAATAACTACAAGCTGTGAAAATTTAAGATCAGCCCAAAAAGATTTCCACCCACCTCCTATTACACATCAGAATATGCTTTATGCATTTGCAGCCCTTACAAACATTTTCCCAGCCACAGGTAATGTTTTAGCTTTCCCTGAATATTTCAAGCTTCTTTTCACACAATGTGAAAATCAGAGTCATGCAAAGTGCAATGTGGTTTCTAGGCTGCAGTAGCTATAATAGTGGAAATGGTGAAGCACATGATTAGGGAGAGAGAGATTAGGAATTTTGGAGATATGAATCTTAATTTCCATTTTATTCCTTCTATGAATTGGTATCATGTGTGCTGTATGCGCACTCAGCTTGACTTTCTCTATTATCTTCAGTTCTAATAAATCCTATTATCTGGGCACCCTACTCTGGGACTGCTTCTTTTCCCTAAACATCCAGCTTCAAAAGTACACAGCAAAAGCAAAAACATGAAAAAAAAGGAGATGGTCTCATTTTTAGAAATATGAAGAAATAATTTATTTGCAAGGAAAATGGAGAAAAGACTAGAAGACAGAGTAAAAGAAGAAGGCATGAAAAGTAATGAACACATCAAATACCCTAATCTTTTTCTTAGCAAAAGAGTGAAGCAAAAGCCACCAAAAGTTAAAACACAGAATGTTTTGACACTTATTATTGGTGACCTTTGTAGACTAAAATTTATCAATTGGGACAAAGAAATAGCTACATTTACCTAAACAAGAGGCAATAAAAGAATTATACGCCCCCATGCTCAGTTGTTAACTGCAAAATACATGAGATTGGAAATTTCCTACAGGTAGAAATTCCCATAGACACTAGCTAACAGACAGAGAGACACATAAAAAGCATGGCAATAGACAACAATAGAAAACATTGTGCTCTGTACAAGTGCACAGCAGGCATTTGAGAGACAAACTAACGAGAAAATAAATTAACACCTAATTGTTTGGAATGGAGTGAGATAATGGGAATGTGAAAGTGAGTCAATGTAAAAATCTTTCCAAAGAGAAACCTGATTATTTAAATCTTGCTGATTGCAATTATAAAGCTACTACATGCAAACTCTGTGCTGATTTATCTCCAACTTACTCTTGACTCTAAAAATGTTCTTAACTGTTACCATTTTTGTCAAAACACTAAAAAACAGCTTGCTTTTTATTTCTTTTGTGTAAATTAAGAATTTATTTAGGAAAGAGATCGACATGAATGCATCTTACTAAGAAATACAGTTTCTCTAACTTTCTCTTACAGGAAACATAAATGTTCAAATTCTTCTGAGCCTTATGTTGGGATAAAAGGCAATTGATAAGCACTCATACAAATAAAAATACACTTCCATTCTACTTTAACACATTTGTATGACTGTATTCTTCATATATCAGGACTCTTACCAATGAAACTCCAGTTTCTATGTTACTGTTATAGGTAGATGATAATGGTTCCCTAAGTCAGTTTCCATTCAAATCATCTGTATCTGCTCAGACTTCCATTCAGTATTTCAAATAGGAATTACTACCTTTTCCATTTATAAGGGCACAAATCTTCTTCAATCACTTCTGCAAATGAATTCAAGTCATAGAATAATGGAGAACATCTTATCTCTTACACTTTGTACATTTAAATTTCAAATATGAGATTTTTGCATGAATATTTTTCATCCTTTGCCATACTAAATCAGATTAACTATTTTAATCAGCAAAAAAAAAACACCACCACCAGAAAAAGGGAAAAAAAAAAGAAAAAAAGAAGAAAGAAAAGCCTTTGCTAGTTTGTAAGTGCTAGCCTTTCTTCACAAAACTCCCTTATGAAATACAGCTGAAATACAAGCTTCAGCGACAAATCTCACATCTTTTAAGAGCATTTATAAATTAGAAGAAAATTTGGAATATCTCCTTGATTTTCCACCCAGAGTTATTAGAAACCTGCTTCAAGCAGGTTTGCAGAGCCCAGCCTCTTAGAGCAGCCTGCTCTGAAACTGACTTTTAAAAGTACCTGAAAATAGTGGACTATATTCAAGACTTTATGGTCTTCCATACCACTCTAGAACCTTCCTCTCAAACTTCCATCTTAGGACATAAAGACAGCTCAGGTAAGAAGGGAACAAGAAAAAAGGGAGGAAAAAAAAATGGCAAGCAAAGAGGCTCTAGAAAGCAACTTCTGCAGGCTCCTGACCTAGAGACGACTTAGGTTCTCAACAAGTTTTAAAGAGCTCCCTACATACTTGCCGGGCTGCTCTAAATTGTATCAGCCACAATAAGCAAAAACCCTTCGCTTTCCAACTCTTCCAGACACCTACAGCTCACTGGAGTATACCCCAATCCAAGAAAAAATTTTAAGTTACGGGCTGAGCCAATCTCTACGGCAGCTTTTTGTAGCTTTAGCAGCATACAGCAATCCAGGAGGTGCCAGAGACTCACTTAAGGCAGTTCCTGGGTAACACTGCTTGACAGATGCTCAGCCAAACTGCTGGAGATATGAAAGCGCACAGTTCTATTGCCATTCAACCAGAACAAAATCAAATCAGTGATCTCAAAGGCCCCTAGGTTCTAGTGATGACCAGACATGTTTTTGATAAATGGAGGCAGGCATTGTCTTGTGCTGGGGATAAGAGGAAAGAAGAGGGCTGCTTTATGCCTATGGAAGACCTCTAAAGAAAAGGCGGCACATGTGGGACAGAGTTCATGTCATTATCTCCCGTAAATGATTCCCAAAAATGAGAACAGAGAACATAAATACAGAAAAGGGGTAATAAGGGACCATTTTTCCAAGTCCTGACCTGGTGATCCTGAGTAATGTAATCTAGGGAACCCTGCTTGAGCAGGAAGCTTGGACTACATGACCTCCAGAAGTCCCTTCCAACGTCAGCCATTCTGTGAGCTGCTTCTCTGTGTGTCATGCAGCAAAGCCCTGTCATTTCCAGGCAATGTCCACAGCAGTATTTCTGTCAATCATAATGAATCTCAAAACACAGCTCCTGGTCACATCTTTTCCCAGACAGCTAGGAAGATAAATTGGTTTTTTAGAATGACAAAAGTCTTTCTGGGGCAATTTGCTTGCATTATTTGTAATAATGCAGAACACTGCTGCATCCTGTTATCCCTATTTCCATTGAAAACAATGGCTTTTCCTAACAGTGAGCAGAGCCAACGTTACTATTATTATTCAGAATCACATTTTGTGTCATGGTAACTGGGAAGTTAATATCATAGTGCTGCTTTTTCTTACAATGAACTGATTGACTGCTTTGATAACAGTGTTAATTATATCATTGGCAGAACTGCAATTAAATTAACATGATCACAATTTACCATTGACCAATATCAAGCAATTTAGTTCAGATCAGTGCCAATTAGTTAGTTATCAAAAAAATGCCCTCCAGAGATGATTTGCAAGTTCAGCTGTTAATCTGACTGAAGTGCAAAGTGTACTGTGATTACTTATCACAGCAGGACACTGATGCCCTTTGGGCAATGTTGGAGACTTCACTGTTAACCTCTGAGCAGATATGAGGGCAAAGGCTGGAGAGAGTACTATCAGTATCATCTCCTTTGGAAAAGCAAAACCTTCCCCATTTATACAAGCCTCTGGCATGTTTTACTATAAAAATACTACCTGAGTTATGAGGAAATTAATATAACCCAGCTGATCAAAGGCCATAGAGCAATTCACAGGAAGCATTCTCTCCAATATTTCTTTTGACTCTAAGTCAAATTGAAATGATGCTGAAATTTTATAAAACTTTCATAATTATATATGTGCAGAATTTTTTCAAAAGCTGGGTAAAAAAGTATCTATCTCAGAATAGTGTTTTATTGACTTCTGCTGGGATTTTAGTTCTTTGGGGTTCATTTTTTTATTTTCGATTTTTTTTTAATTTATAAGATCTTTGAGGAAGTTCCAGAGCCATCCTTTCTGTAATATACCTAGAAATAATCAATATGTGGATGTATACTTTCTCCTTAGAAAGGTTTCTTTTTCCCATACTCACCTAAGCCCTTTATATTTTAACTTGTATAAACAAACATTACTATTTTCTTTTTCTAAACCCAAAGCAAATAAACTTGAAGTACAAAAATAGAAAAATATCTGCTCCTTTTAGTGAACTGACATGATTATAGCAGTGGTAAAATTCCTGCCAAGTGAGAGAGCACTGCAGTGTCCTGGGTCAGGCAAACAGATCACTGTAAGAGCACATCCATACCACAGACAAGAAACTTTCTTGCATTTAGTTGAACATACAAGGCAACACTGCAAGCAGAATAAAATGTTATACCTAACCTATAAGGACTGAAAGAATTAAGACCTGATTTGTGATCTCTGTGGAAAAGAGGAAGTGAAGAAATGGAAGTTTGTTCTTCCAAAAATATTTGCAGGTAAGTAAGCTCATTCAGAGCTAGTGAACTCAAAAGACCTAATCCTGTAAAAGTTTTATAACTCCTACATGTCTCTCCCCTGAAAGGGGAGGCTAGTCTTTTAAAGTCTTCATTAAGTAAAAAATGCACTGGACTCGGCGTTTTCGTTCTCCAAGGTTGTTTATTCTTTCCTTATCTACAATTTCTGAGCGCCAGGCTTAACACCAGCCTAGTGCAAAGGAGAAAGCATGCTGAAGAGATGCTAACTCTCTAACTAACTCTCTAACAAAGTTTCTAACACTCTAACACACAGATTCAAGGTCTTCTTCAGGATAATTCACCTAATTATCACCACAAATGTACATTATTTCTACTTTTCTATCAATTACCAACTAAATTTGTATTCATGTAACACTACACTGCAGCAAATCCCAACGAATCATTAGGCAGAATATGGAGTAACTGAAGAAGAAGGAAGAAGCCTAAAACCCATGAGGATCCTCCATCTTGTCTTCACTTACATACCATTCTAACAAACCCAAAATCTACATTTCTCACCCTGTGATAAATAACATACTATACCACTACCTAATTTACAGTCCAGAAAACTCCATCTCATCCCAAAGCCTAGGAAGCTGTCTCCATGGATAAAGGTTAAAAACAGTGTTTTTCAGAGGGTTTGGATCTTTAAAACATGCAGAGGAATATTCTCTGTATTCCAGATTCCAACATAATCCACAGTCCAGCCCTTTAATATTTTTTTTCTGTGCAATTTTCAAATATTTACAAAACTCCTCCAGTTTCTTTCTCCTATCGATTAATACCACAGCACAGTAATGCCTGTTAGAGATATAAATATAGAATCATATCTGTTATAGATGGTCATATTATACAAGTATTAGTCTAAAATTTAGCACAGAGAATAGGACTGGTTCTAATAACAGTGTAAGAATTGTTTAGAGAAGCTCATTATGGTCCTGTTTTCACTCCTCTTTGAAAGCTTCTGGAACAAAACAAAAACCATCTACAGTAACAAAAAACCCAAGTAGAAGACAGAGCATCAAGATGCCTTGCAAGTTTACTAAAATACATTCTACTCTCTAATAAAAAAATCTTTTTTGAATGATACATTTTAGATGGGAAGCAAATAATATGACTCTGCTAGGTTGACCTAGGCAACAAAAGGAAGCATAAACACCTGAAGTCTGATTATTCACCCTGACAGATTTCTGATTACAAGATTTACAAGACCAGTTGAGTTTTCACATTTCACTCACTCTAGAAAAAGGACAAGTCAAATGTGTTCAATAATGTTCTTCGTCTATTTAGTATGGTTAGTCTGAGAGCACAAATTCTTCTGTCTCAAGTGAACGATTTAAAGACTTCAGTATAAACTCTGGGGAAATAATGGACATTCTATAAGCTGTTCGTTTCTCACTAATACTATCAAATATTAATGAGAGAATAAAAATATTATTATAAGAGCTCACAGGAATTGTCAAGCTTCATTGAGGAGAGGAGGGCAACACACATTACTGTTTGAATGTAGTAGATACTATTCAGTCATGGCTAGTAAGTGATGCTGTAACTTGACATTAGTACTGTCAGCACTTAAGTAGTAAAAATTAATTTCAAAAGAACTTGGCTATTTTTCCATCATGGATAATTTCATTTAGGACATTGCACAAAAGTTGCACCACAGTGAAAGCCTTGGGACCATGGGCAGATGAACCATAAAGACAGATACAAAAAAAAATCCCCTACTCCATGATCCACAGGAGTCTATTTAACATCTCCAGCATTCATAATGCTATGAAAGTACTGACTGAACTTTGAGAAACTTTACCAAAGCTGACCTTTGGATGAAAAAGATCAAAAGGACTTACTCACTTGAAAATTGGATGCTCAAACAGTTGATACTTCAAAGTATAACTTGGTGAGAAGTCCCATTCAGGCTCTGTGTCTGCTGAAACAAAGAGAACAGACTGATTTAGTCTTGGGTACTTGCATACATGAATTGAGAGCTTGTTCTGCTAAGTGGAGCCACTAAAGTGAACTCTGTAAAGTGAAAGGTTGATATAAAACCTTCTGGCTCTTCCCTGGAATTCTTTCTACTGACAATAAGAGACATCAGTTCAGGCCACAGCTTCATGCTATTAAATACAATGGATCAGGACCAAACTTGGATCTGAAACATGACCAACAGGCAGAAACAACTGTTACCCCAACAATATTCAGTTCTTTAGCTGAATGATGTGTATTCCTGCTGTGAGTTTTGCAAATGTTTATTTAGTTGTCATTTTTATTTTCTCTCAGCATTAACCAGTGCACCACTTACCTTTCATCTAGCACACTGGCATGAAAAATAAATAAATACACGTCCAAGCCTCAAAAAAGAATCTTCATTTTCTTTTAAAACAGAATCCTGCTTACAAATTAAGTGTTTATTCCAGTGACTGCCACCTAAGCTAGGACTGGCAAAAATACTGTCCAAAATAAATCAGCATTCCTGGACAGGTAGTAGGTTTATTTTTTTCTGTTTGCCTTCTTTGGCTCTCATAACCTATTTATTTGTTGCATCTGTTCTTGGGCTATGTGCTTATTAAGCTACTTGTTAGCAAAACATTTTGATGCTGATCATACATTCTTCCTCGGCTTTGTGTGTCACACAGGGGTAACATGATAGCTCTTCACTCTATCATACAGATACTTTCATAACAAGGAAAACCTGCAAACCAACAGTGGTTAACAAATGACATATGGGAACTCCCCAAGCATCCCTGTAAAGACAAAGCAGTTTCCAAAAATATTCAGTAATAGCCTGGCTACTTAATCAGCTCTTTAGAAAATGAGTGTTCTAAAACACTTCTTATAGCTAGCTATGATCTTGCACTTCAAAAAACACAGAAAAAAAAGAAAAAAAAAAAGGCAGTGGCCTTAGCTGAAAATACAGATATACTGCAACAAAGACTCATGACCTCTTCTGCTCTGTACATGTTATACTGTAAGATGGTTGGAAGAACATAAAAAAGGGAGTAAGTAATCTGAAAGCTCATTAAGGTTTTTTCAAAGGATGCTGACTCACAACCTCATCCATCCTTTTGATTGCCACAAAGGATAATAGTGTAAGAAAAGAAATAATCAGGAAGAAGAGGGGAGAGTATTTTTGTGTTCATAATTATCATCTCCTCCAGCTCTTCATTATGCCCAGCACAGATTTGCATGTTCCCCAAGGAGCTTGTCATTTATCTAATAAAAGGTGAGATTCTTGTGATGGCAATGGAGCTGACTGGGGCAGTGCTCCATAAGTGGGGCCCCTGAAGTGAGTGTGGCTGTTTGTACAGCAAGATAGTGCCCACCAAGAGTTGAGGCAGACAGTATCTAGCACTGAAGCATTGCCATTGGTCCAAGACTTCCTAAATCAACTCAGCTCATTGGGATGTGAGTGTATTCTCAGTCTGAAAGTTCTCTTCCAAAGAGCTGGGAGTTGACAGGTTTTTGTGGGTTGGGTTTTTTTGGTAGTTTTTAAACCCCTTGAAATGGGCAAGTTCTCTAACATTTAGTGGGTTTAGCTAAAGTGTATACAATCATTCAAGGATGCATTCTGCTTAAAGGTGAAATCTCTCATAGTCAATACAAAGGGTACAGGATGCCTGGGGAGGTCATTTGGCAATAGCAATGCATGACGGTCAGTAAAATTCGCCTTTTCAATGAACATTTTATCTAATATTTTATCTGGCAGCTTATTTAAATTACACCAAACAATTTAAAAATCTAAAGCTCAGTGATGTGTCAGATAATAGTCGCTCTGTTATTTGCGAGCTGTTAATCATCACTGGTGCAGATGTTTCCTTCCATTTTTGCCATAAACGTGAAGCAAAGTCACTGCAGACAGGGGAATCAGGACACTTCTGCAGTGTTGAAATGGGGATGAGGATTCCACTCATTTTTTGACATTAGCAAAGAGGTACAAGAGGACCCATGCTTTTTCAAAATTAAATAAACAGTGGACGAGCATGGTGTTCCATAAACTTCTATTTTTATTTTAAATGGTTTAGCCCAGATGAAGAGCTTGAAGGAAATTAAGCTAGATCAAAAATCCTATTCATGCTTTCCAAAATGGAAAGTCTGTCATTTTACTTATGCAGCTCTTTGAATTCCATTCTTATGGATCAGTGGTTTTCTGATTTGTTTCTTCCTCTGTCGGCTACTGATTGTGTACTGTACTTAAAACCTCTTCATCTTGAAGCAAACTTATTACTAATACATTGTGGGATGCCAGAGCTACTGTTGAGTGTCCAGTAACTTTAGCATTTCATTAGACTGAAACTAGGAACATGCAGCGGGTGGGACATCTGCCTGGAAAGCTATAACAGCATCAAAGACACACACACAAATTATAATAATGACTCACTAGAAACTCTTTGTGCCTCTAGAAGAACACACATATCACAGCTTGCCATCTTATTATCATTAAGAATGTGAAATTGCTGCTTCAAAGTGGGTAAAACATATATTCATGTAAATATCCATATTTATAGGAAAGGAAGAAAGTGACAGTTAAACCATATCAAAGTAAAAGTAAAACATAACACTGATGAAAGCAAAAAATCTCTCTTTACTAACCACACAGATCTTTCAAAAAACAAAAAATCCAAAAGCAGCTCTACTTTTAGAGCAAATGCAAACATGGAAATCCATTTATTTTTGAGGGATGGCTAGTTAGACAATATTTGGTGTCCACAGGAAAACTACATAGTTTTTTAGACTATACACTTTTTCTTTTTATATGATTAGGACTGTGGATACCCCATCCCAGGAAGAGTTCAAGGTCAGGATGGGTACGGCTCTGAGCAACCTGATCTAGTGTAAGATGTCCTCACCCATGGCTAGGGGGGTCGGAACTTGGTGACCTTTACACTCCCTTCCCAAACCAATCCTGATTCTTTGATATTTGATTTCTATAGATCATCAGATCTCTTGTTCAGGATCCTCCTAAAGTTATATAAAGGTATAAATTTAGGCCCATGTAATCTGTTTGCATTCACAGGGGTTTTGTCTTTGCCACATTTTGAAGCACATTATATCACGATGAAAGACTTTGCAAGAGTGAGGTGAGCCCAAGTCCACAACTACTAGCACAGGATTTAGATCAAGTTTGTATTAGAGAATGGATTAATGGTGAAATAACAATTTTAAGAAACTTAAATGGTGGAAGATTTAATACTTAATAAAAAGTGATAAAAAGCTTTATTGACTGGAGGTCAGAGAGAAAATTCTGCCTTATGCATCCCTAGTACTCTACTCCCACACTGAAATAAATCCAGAAATACAGGAAAATGGAGTCAAAACCATTTCAGAGAGAATCTGGCAAACATATACTTCCTCCTTTGCCAGGTCCCTCCACTCTCAAGATGGAGAGGGTTAAATTCTGTGAGAATATTTTCTGGAGTTTTTTCCAATATGTGTACTTTGCTGAGGACTGCAGATTTTCAAGGGATTGATTTCTCAAACATACTGAACAAAAGAAAATGCTGAAAGCAAAAAAAAAATTATCCAATTTGAAAATGTTCTTCTTTGAAGAAGCTTATACAAAATACCCAGGTTTGGAAGTGAAATGTTAGCCTTCAAGGAACCATTTACAAAACAAAGTTCTAGCAGCAGTCTATCGTCTCTGACTGTCCCACACCCATCAGTCTCCATCTCTGCTGCTGTTGCTATCATGTTAGCAACAGAAATATTTATAGGAGTAGAGCAGCATCACTAACTGGTAGGGAAGACAACCCACTCTCAAAATAATCCTTGCATATCATGTTGTGGTACTTCCTTGAAAAAGAACCAAAACATCCAGTTACAAATTTTAACAGATGAATAGTGACATGAGCCAGGATCTCCCAACACTCCCAGAAATTTCTCCAAAACAGAGTGAACATGAAGATGTTGAAATTGCTGCTAGCTGTACTGGTGTGTATGAATAAATACATGCTCTGGGACAGAGGTAATCACAGGATATTACAGGAGTGAAACAGCATAAATGCTTTTTTTTAAAAGATACTGGTGAGTGACTACTGGGCTTGCCCTCAGCTAGCATCGTGGAAACACTTTTCTGCACCTTAGTTGAGGCTGTTTGCCAGTGTTCAGCATGAAGCACAGCTTATCGCTTCCACAGCTCCTTTGTGCTGGCTAAGTGCCTCTGCCCAGCTGTGTGCACGCTATCATGGACACAGTCAGCACAGCGAAATCACAGTGCACACAATGGTAAACCCACCATCACCTCAAGGGCAACCTTTGGCAAACATTCCCTTTTATATTAATCCAACTTTTCCTTCAAACACAGTTGTGATCCGTTTGTTCACTGGCTTTTCCCATCTAAATTCCTCTGAATAGATTGTGCACCAAATAAGAACTGACAACAAGCAGACATCAAAAGGGATTTAGTTCCCTGGACCACTTAACTCCTGAGGGGCGGGCACAGAAAAGGAGACGCATGGACTCCCTGTGCAGAAAGGTTTGAGGTTTCTAAGAAAATGTCTCATGCCAGTGAACTTCACAAAATTTTAAAGAAGTTTTTAAAAGAGAGAGGAAGAGAGAAGGACCAAAAGGCGAGCCCTGGCACTTTCTTAGAAGGGGAAGAGAACTTACAGAAAGAAAGAACAGGAATGAATACTTTAATACCAGGCAACAAAGAGGTACCAAAAAAGGAAACCAACCAAAAAAGAAAAAAAAAAGGCATAAATCTGGAGGTGCCTGGATCCTGAAAAGGAAGCATGCAAACCAGAAGGAGAGTAAGCAGTACATTATTTACCAGGTATATTCATCAAATTGGTGAAGGAGGCTAACAGCATCAAGGACCACCTACCAACCATCAATCTCCAGACATCACTGAGACCTCCTCTTCTCACTCTGAAGTGCTGCCATGGCAGTACAAGCCTGCTGGCTCTCCAGGGCCACAGTGCTGCACACAGGACTTGCCATCACTCTCCCAGCAAAACGTGGGACAGCCAGGGAGCACCCCCAGGCCCAGACATCAAGCAGGTCACCTCCCACAAAAGCCAGTCACCTGGGTGCACCTTGCAGTGCCCTGAGGCCATGTCTGCCTTCAGGAGTAGAGCTGCATGACAAACCTCTCCTACCATGTCTCCTGGTCAGGCTCCAGGATCCCCTGTGACCCACGTGCCAACTGGTGCCCACAGGGACTGTGCCAGCACACAGCCTGCAGCCAAGCTTCTTCCAGAGACACCCGGATTGTTCCGTGCCTGCCAATGTGAGCACAGCACCAAGGCAGCACAAGCAGGGCTCGTGGGAGGCTCACTGCTGTCAATCCACACAGAGGTACGGCCACAGCCTGTGCAAAGGAAACATGATTCGAGCTTGCAGAACTCTCTACAAGCTGTGGACACGAGCATTGAATCCAGACCTTGGACAGGAGACATAGAACTCCTCTCGGGCACCACCTCATCACAGTAACATTCATTCTTTCTCCATACTCAAAAGTAGTTTAAAATTTTGTCTCCTTTCTGTTCATTTCTTTCTCTGAAAGTCAGAATAAAACCCAGGCAACTAGAAAAAAAATATATTTTTATTTATGGAAACTTATTTTCTGATTTACTCAGCAAAGCCCGATCTTTTCTCTCTTTCAAAAAGCACCTGGCACTTTTTCCCTGTAGTCCATGATATCCACACATGCAGAGGAACCAATTCAGACAGAAGAAATTGATTTTTCATCTTAATCTCACTGTATTTAACAGAAGGAGATAGTGGGGATTTTTATTGGCAGCTTGACTGACCACTGCTGCAAGCAAGACTGACCAATGTGATCCTGAGGTTACAAAACCAGCAGTCACTCATCACAGGTTGCTTATAACCTGAGTTGCAGTATTTCTCTTATCAATCTTGCTGCTATCAGGTGGCCTAATGCTTTGCTACAAAGAACAATTACTGTTACTCAAAGTAATACTGCTTCTTGGGGGAAATACAAACTTAACTGAAACCTAAACAATATGTCTTGCTCTTATGCAAGCAAGTCTAGCAATAAGATAAGGAAAGACAACAAAATAATGGTAAGAAATTGGCAAAAATCATAACAGTTTGAGAAGTATTCCATGACACATCTGCTGTTCTTTAAATGAGACAATCTGTTCATTGCAGGAGCTGCTTCCTGAAATTCAAGTTTTCTAATACCAAGAATTTTTAGCATTACTAAAGCCTCATTTGTTTTCTTTCTTCTAGCCTTTCTAGTTCTGTTTTTATGAGAGGCATTTTGATAGCATAGAACAAAAAAGCACATAAAACTTTGAAAAGTTCAGTGCCAGTTTCTGTAAGGCATTAAAATAAACTTTTTTGATAACAGCAATAGTAAGTGTAGCAACAATCAAAATGATATTCAGTAAAGAGTATAATTTCACAGCCCCGTAAAACCAGATACAAATGTGAACTCCCTCAAGTGAAACTTATTCTTCACATTCTTTTTTCTTACCTTTTATTGTGTTTCCGGATAGCATCCTTCTTGTTGGCTTCCAGCAGCTCTCAACAATAATGTAAAATTGCTGTGATGTTGCCATGTGTTAATAAAGCCAGTACAAATCACCTCATCCTGAGCAGCTGACCACAGAAGCATTCCCTCGTGTGATGGCAAAGCATTAATTGTTACTCTCCCAAAGAGTCAATTAACCAGGTTCCTTATTGATACAAAAGAACATCTAGAGAGAAGGCAAACCATTTTATGAGGACATGACCTGTATACTTTCACATAACCTACACATTCCTGTCTTCTCATAATTTTATTTCTTTGTGGGAACATTTCTTTTCTGATAGAAAATTATGCATTTTAATATCTTCACTTTTTGTCATTAACAGGAGAATAGTTATAGTTGAAGGAGATTTTAAAATGTGCAGTCTTTAAATAATATTAAGGGAAAAATATTTAAATGGATCAAGGTATTGGAAATACATGTCTTGGACTAGGCAATCCTTTTCTCTCCAACTAGTCCAGTCTTATCAGTCAAGTTTCTTTCAAGCAACAGTGCTATCACAGGGATTCCTTTTACCTGTAAGGTCAATATGAGAAATTCAGGGGAGTAGCAATACATTTGATTAACCTGACAGTTTTTTACAATTAAAGAAATACGTATCATCTTTGTTTACTTAATATCCAAGTAGAATTTTGAAGTATTATTCATTTCATTCATTATCTTATGTAGCAAAATTCAGACTCTCTTCTAGGTGCGAAAAGCCAACCTTCCAGAAGAGCAGAAATATCTCAGATGTGTGTGCAATACCTCTTCCTCCTGGAGGAGGAGCTTGGACCCACAGCACACTGCACAGGCAGGAACCCTACCTGGAGAAAAGAGTTGCTCTATTCCCTATTTTTCATTAAGTATATTACACAATGATAAGCAGCTCCCAACAGTAAACCCTTAGGAAAATTCCATTCCATTTGTGTCAAAGACTTGAAAGACAAGAGGATTCACATAAATTATCATCTAACTCTGGCTCCTCTCATTTTAACTTTTATACTTCATTCTTGAGAGTCACAAAGAGAAAGCAGTAAGAATGGCTGTTCCTTTATGGTGAGGACATTTCTATAATAGGAAAGCACATCACCATGCCAGTCTTCAGCAAATACTCATCTAAACAAAGCAGAAAACTTAAGAGTAGAAACAAGAAAAATAGCATCCCAAAACATACTCTGACACACTCTTCTTGATATGATCTTCTTGAAGATAAGTTTAGGTGCAATCCAGAACAGAAAATATTTTGTCTTGGCATTGACATCCTGAACACCTTCATCTATGATTACTGGATTGTCTAGCAGCCTCCCAGGTCACAAGGTGTACCTAGTTTAGTTCAAAAGTGCTTTTGAAGCAGATCTTCCAAGTATATCCCTTCTTACTGTGCTGTGCTTCACATTTTACAGAGATTTCAGAGTGCATAAGCAGGAAAGCTTTGGGAAGAAAAAACGAAACACTAAGCCACTCCTGGACTTCTCCTGATGCCTTCCATTGGACAATGGACATTCAGTCCATGCATCAGTCTAGGACTAGACCAAAGAAAAACCTGCTGAAATATGCAGTGCAGATGCCATGTCCTCACAATGAGTCTGCTTTCCAGTTCTGCTTCTACTGGGTCACTTTTTTTTCTAGTATAGATGCAAGATGAATTTACTCTTCTGGGCAAATTTAAACAAATGTTATTAAAAACTTTGGAAGTCTGCACATTTGGGTTAATCTTCATGTTTGCCTGAGAAGGTTCACTTTTCTAGATGGACTCAGTGGGATCACCAGAGCTAACTGCACAAATAAATACCAACACAAAACAAGCACTCAGTAAAACTGGAGCATGGATTTACCTAAGATTTACATTAAGATTTACATTGACCCAAAATGGCTAGATCAGTTTGGAGTGGATAGCAGTTTTAAGAGCCCAGCAACTTAACAAGCTTGGTAGCTTAGCTAATCTGAAGAGAGATGGAAAAAAGCGAGCCTAAAATAAGATTTAATTGACCATGGTACATGCCAGTTGGCAAACATCACTAAATACAACTAGAGGAGGCAAAATTTAGTGCTCCAAGCAAAACAGAGCAAAGACCATATCTACTGAATTTTACTCCTACACAGTTTTCCTGTTTAGTGAGTAAAAAGACATATCAGCTGTAAATCTACTGTCCCAGCAGAGCTGCTTATGTCTCAAGCAGTAATAGCCATAAGCAATTGAAAGTGCAGTAGAGAACATTGTTGTTGCTTCAGGTGGTAACCAAGGAATCAAAAAGATAAGTTTTTCTCAGTGGATTTCAAGACAACACAATGAAAGATTGCAAGATCTTTCTTTATGTTTGCTTAACCCATGCTTGTCATGATCTGACTAGAGGGAGATGCCTGCGCCCAAATTAGGGTGCAAACGAGATCATATGCCAAAGTTAATATTACAGTAAATGTGAGGTAGAGAGAAATAGAAAAGCAAGGGAGAGGGAAAGGGAAAGGAAGGTTAAGCAGAAGATAATTACCACGTACATGGATCCAGTGACAACCCACTGGTCCTTCTTCACCCTGGGCTTCTCAGTGGGGGAGGTCTCAGATTCATTCTTCTGGGGTACCACCTTTATATAGTCCAAGTTCTGCATACCCACAGAGTGGTAGCAGATGCCATTCCCATAATTTGCAAAGATAATGTGTGTGACCACTTGCTTCCTTTGCCGCAGTGGGAATTTCTGTTTGGATGCATTAACCAGGATATGCTAACCCCCATCTTGCTTCACAAGGCCTGGAATTAGCACCCTCCTGTCACAAATTCCTCCCTTCTGTGCATTTGGCAAGTTCCCATTGTGATAGCTCATCTTATGGCAAGTTCCTTCTGTGACCTCGACAGAGTTTGAGACAGACAGCTGAGTTCTTTAAGTCCTTATAATGTTGGAAAGTGGAATGAGCCTTCAAGTTGTCACTAGAAAATCAGAGATAACTAAAATCTATAACTAAAGTTGAATTCCCCATTAAAATTATTGAGACTCCAAAAAGAGCTGATCTTGCTGGTGCAATACAACAAAACCAACCTATACACCTTGAAAAAAAATCTTAAGAATTATTTTTAAAAGCTCTGCAAATCTATAAAAATCTATTCTTTTCAGCATTTCTAGCATTTATGCCACTTCCTGTAAAATAAGGTTAATTGAAAATTTTAAAAGTAATGCATTATCAAATGTTATTTGCAAGCTAACCAAGAAAAGACAAAGTCTAATATCAGAATTGTATTGACACAGAGTCCATCAAAATTCCAACTTAACAAAAATATTCAATACAGATTAAACAAAATGCATTTTAGAATATCTATTTAAATAAGCTAAACTAAAAAAAAAAAAATCTGCTAAAAAATAACATCAATTAAGAATCTTGGAGATGCCTCTTGTGAAATTACTCCCTATTTTACAGTGAGACAACAAGGCTTAAATGAAGTGGCACATCCATTTTCTAGTGAAGAGTTTCATTATATCATGTATGTCTTCAAATTAACCATATCTAACTACCAGCTTTCCCTCCTTCAAAACATGCAGGTTGTCTAGGATTTGAAAAAAACCCATGATCATAACTTCCTAACATGTATCACTTATGCAAAAATGTTAGGGTTTCTTTTTTATCATTATTTTCCACAGCTGAATACAGAGTGTCTTCTTTTAACATCCTGGTTTAATACTACTAGTAAAAATACTTGTTAGTTAATAGTATACCATGTTCTTCTAAAATAATTGTCCTGAGAATAAGAGCTTCTGAGTCATCTTTTTATGGTTGGTTTTGCATTATTCTCATATAATTTTGTCTCTCTTACAGAATATATTCTTCCCCATTTTGCATGATATTCTTTCCATTTAAGTCTAGTAGCTAGATGCAAGTAAAAGAAGCCTTCCTTTATTGGCTGTGGGGAAAAAAAACCAAAAAGACCCCTAAGGTTAATTCAGCGTATCTGGAGCACCCACTTAATGCAGAGGATGATTTACATCTTCTGTATCTCTGCTCCTGACTAGCAGAGCTACTTTCAAGAAGCAAGTGAGACAAGATGAGACCCATTGCTAATGCCTTACAGATATATCTGCATCATCAGCTAGCATAGTGCAACAGGAGTGCATCTGTAGAGCAAAACACTTGGTGCTGAGAAGCACACTTCCACACTAGATATGCTTCAGGGAGAGAGGAAAAGCACTTTTTCAGACTTGCTCTAGTCTATCTCCACTGGCTGAAAGCCCACCAGCAGCTGGAGCACACTTAGGAGTGCTCCTGCACACTGGAGCCTGGGCCTAGCAGCTCAGTTTTATCCCCAGTCTCCACAGCCCAGGGCTGCACCACAGCGAGAACCCAAAGGAGTAAGGAGGTTCAAGCTAAGAGCATGTCCTTTGTCCAACCCAAATTGCTAATATAGATATATCATGAGTCACTATTTGTGCCCTTTGAAATGCACTTGGGGCTTTTTTTCTTTGGCACATTCAGTCAGTGCCCTACATCCAGGCAATTACAATCCCTTTTGTCAACTGGCCACTCTCAGTATCAGCGCTGCATTTTGACCCACATTACTTCCACTGGAGTGCCTTTCATTAACAGAAACATTTTGAATTAATGTCCAGTACCAGCTGCCACCAGCTCTGCTACCCCTGTTGATAATATCTTACCAGGCACCTTCACGATTTTATATACACATTTATGTCTAACCCCCCTCTCTTGTGCCACAGATGACTGATTTAAGAGAAGAACAGCAAAGGGAGAACAACACTGTTGACAGTGAAGTGGAAAGCTCTTAGCATGAGTTGAAGAGCAAAAAATTCCAACGCTTCCATTTTCTCAAACACCTTATTCTTGCCTTTGACCCTAATGAGGTTTTTTCTCACTATTCTGGTTTTAAAAGCCTCTGATGAATCTAAGGGCAAAATATTGTCATTTTCAATAGGAAATCAAGCTAAACACAGTATGAGGCAAACTAAACTGAAAAGTACTCCCTGGGAAGAAAGTTAACATTAATAATGGATAAACTGAATCACCTGATGGTGAATCTCACTACAAATGTCACTGCTAAATCAGGCACCCCTTGTTACCATAGGGAACGGATTGCATGGAAAATTTAAATCTCACAAAGGCAACCATTGATTTTTGAAGATAAAGATTTACTAATAATGAACCCAGTAACAATATAATTTCACAGATATTTAGCAGCATAAGCTGCATGTCTTGTATCCTTTGGGAATGCACAGCCAGCCAAAGGTCATTCTGTTTTGTTATTCATACCAGCATATTTCACTTAAGAGGCTCTTCTACCACTCACAAGAAATAAATGTATTTGTAGAAATCAGTATTTTGCACATGAAACACAGTCACTAACATGGGCCTTCATTTCAGCAATGTTATACATTTAAAATTTCCAAACCAATTTCAGTTGGAAGCAGTTGAGTGATTCAGGACAGATAACGTGGTAATTCACAATATCTTCTATCAGGAGCAAAGACAGAATTGGTATTTATCTCCCCTGCTGCTCCTATATCGCTAAAGTCTAATCTTCTCATCACCAGAAATAAAGGTTTATCTGTTCCCATATCCCAAGCCTGCACTGTCACTTCATCCACGGCTCTTTCAGAACCTCTCTCTGACCACCTCCACAGATGAGGAGAGCACTGTCAGAAATCATTCCCAGCCCCTGAACTATCTGAAGTGAATTCACTACACTCAGAAAGCACATGGGCAATGCCAGCCATTGAGTGTCCTTACCTTCAAATCCCAGAAGCTCCCTCCTCCCCTTTCTATATCATCCCTTTCACCTTCAAGTCAGAAGGGATAAAGAAGCCTAAGGTAGAAATACCCTCCTCTTTACATACAAATATCTGTTTCCCTGACAGCTCTTTGCCTCGCAGGGGCTCCTCAGTACGGGTTACATCAGCCCTCAGAAGCAACAGATCAGACACAGAGATAACAAAATACATGTAAATAAATGCTTGCATCCAAGTGATGCTCAAACCACCTCTGCAGCACAGTCAATGCCTTGAACTTAGGTCACGTTAGACTGAGCTAACTCCAGCAGCAAGCTCACAAACACCTTTCCGGAAGTTAGGAAATTCTTTGCAAGCACTTTACACTCCTGCATTCTTGTCCAAGCCAGCTAAATTAAAGTTAACTTTGGGTACACTCTGATACACAGTCACAGTAGCACCTGTGCAAGAGTAGAAAAATCCTATATAATTTGTCTTTCCTGGTCCAATACCCTACTGCTTTCCCTTTTGTTACTACATAACTGATGAAAAATGATTGCAAAATATTCCAGTACTATCTGAAAGCATTTCATATATAATACACATCTGCACACAATTCACGTGAAACAAAGCTTTAAGTACCTATTATAAAGATTCAAGGGAAGCCAGAATCAAATGCAAAAGTTCCAATACACATCTCTGAGACGTTTTATATCAGTTTTCCATTATTATTAGTGTATTATTCCCAATTTACAACAGTGTAAGGAAGAACACATACACATCCAAAGTCTATAAAAACACCAAGCCCATAAAGCAGGAAAAGGAAGAGTAAATTATATTAACAGAAGAATCCATTAAGATGTGTATATAATTCCCTACATCATAAATTGCTGAAGTTATTTTTATTACAAAACACTTTTTAACCAACAAAAATTTGCCTCATTAAAATAAACTAGCAGTTTGAAGACTAAAATCTGTCAGTATAGTCCTGAGAGAAAGTTCTTCAGAGTTCACATTTCACAAGTGATTTGAGATTTGCACTTGATATCTTTAGTATTGAGGCTTTCACTGAACTATACCCTAAATTCTAAACTCAGAGCTTTATAAATTTTACAGAATGTTTTGGTCTATTTAGTGTTGTTGTCAGCTCTGTTGGACCACAACAGTCCTGTCTTCACATACAAAATAGAAAACTAGCAGGTGTCTCGCATACAATAACATGCAGTGAATCACTACAGAAAAAAGTATATTGAGAAAGGAATAGCATGATTCATGTCAATTTCGTCCAAAATAGCACAGAAAGGCATTTTTTATCATCATTAGAACATCATGCTAAAGCTTTTGTAGCCTTACTAAGTGCTCTATCTACTGACTACCATAATGCGTCCCACAATCCTTTTTTGTCTCATACCAAAGCAAAAATGAAATGGAGCAAGTGACACGTTCAGTGATGTCATCCCATTTCATGTTTTCCATAGATACATGAAATTGGCTTCAGTGAGTGGTAGAAGTTTCAGTCAATAGTTCAACTGAACATGGTAGTTTATACGGACTAAAACTAAAAAGATATTAGGCATTTATACTTGGTGAATTTTTAATCAATTCCCTGCAGCTGTTATTTCCAGCATCTTCGGTTTTGCTTACTAAGAACACTAATTGAGGTTCAATGCAACAAATGTTTTCACATAGTAAACATTTGGTTCAACATTTTAAATATGGTGAACTCATTTCAAATAACAAACATGTGTATGACAAGAACAAAAACTGTTCCAAAGCATTCTTCTAATTGTAGGCAAGAGCAGTTGTCTCATACTATATACTATGAATTATTCTCATGTAATGAATATATAGACATTGCTTAAAGTTTGTCCCAACTGGCAGCCCAGGCCTGAATATGCAGTGCAACTTTCATCTCTCAATAGACTGAAGCTGAATAGCAAATATAGATCTTAAATCTGAGGAAAAAAAAATATCTCCAGGCTCTAGTCTGGACAACACATCTTATTAAAGAAACACAACAAGTAGGCTGAGACCAAGATTTTAATCTGAAATTCAACATGGCCTGAGAAGACATACTTCACATTTGGGGGCTCAAATTAAATTTTATGAGAAAACCTTTTACAGACACCTTCCTACAATCCATCTAAGGGCTGAAACATCCACCTGTGAACCATGTCAAGTGGCATTAACAACAGGATATATTCTGTGGGTTTTATTTCTGGTTGCTATACATTCATATTTTGCATCCAAATCAGACATAGTGTGAAGAAGTATTTTGATACTGGAACTTGATTCCAATACACACTAGTCAGTAATGCTTCATCTCTTCTCAAAAGCTTTCAACCTTATGCCAATTTTGATATGTCATGAATAATTAGCCTTATAAGATCACAACATTTCACTGTGTATATTATGTGTATCATCCTAGTTATCCTACCCTATGGCTTCATTCTGCCAAGGTATTCCTTGTAATGTCAGATACTTCTCAAAGTGATAATGCTGCCAAAACATATGGGATTACTTACCCAAGAAATACAGAGCTTGAAAGCGAAGTAGTGAGATACATAAGGCTCAGAGTGCATGCATAAAATGTTGTAAAATAATTTGAAAAGGCTTTGCAAAGGTGAAGTAAAGGACAGATGCAGCACACTGCTCCAGGAGACACAGCTCCCACATCTACAGAAGAGGGGCATCTTGGCCTCTCTATCACCCTCTATTCCCGAACTCTCCCCAGCCACCTGAGCTGACACCCTGCAGTGGCAACATGTTTGTCTGCACTCCCACAGAGGGACTAGCAATATCATCCCCTAGACTATAAAATGTTCAGCTGAATACCTAACACACGAGGTAAACAAAATATTTGCTTTCACATTTGCTTCCATATAACAGCTTTCACTTTTCCAAGCAGTTAAATATCTCCCAGGGGACATTCACATCGCAAAACCTTGAGAGCAAAACAGAAGGTACACTTAGCTCTAAAGCTAGGTCTATCTGTGCAGCAGATCATTACCACCCCATGCAGCTTCTCTTAGAACATTTGCTCTTAGGAAAAAAAAAATTAAAAAAAAAGAGTCCCTGTGCTCACCTTGCGGTAACCTTGTAACACAGTCTTGTGCCCTGCATTTCTGGGTCACAAACAGCCATCTGGACTTGTGTCTTCCTCTGAGCTCAGTCCCTGTCCTGGGCCACCTCACAGTTGCTAATTAGTGGCACTGTCTACATGCAAAGTACTCTGCCCATCATCATTTATATTATAAATGCCTTTTCCCCCCTGACTCTCCACTATGTTCCCGCTGCTAAATGTCCTTAATTTCAAATTCTTTATGCTAGGCTTTGTGCTTTTAATAATACTTGAATTAAAAGCAATTTTAAAGCAATCCGTATTGTCAGTGGTCCCCTCAAGCAAATGTGATTTCTCTTAGCTTTGCTTTCATGTCTAGGTTAAGAACTTTAAATTAAGTAATTAAAAAAAAAGAAAAAAGAAGGCAAAACAATAAATGTTTAAGGTCAATCATTGAACAATCCACAGTTTTAAGCATTTCCCCAACAGCTGCCCATATGCTTGTGAGCTCTTACAGACCATCACCTTCCACTGCAGCCTAAGTCAAACATTGCAGCCTTTAACTTGTAAGAAAAATTAATGTAACACATTACAAAAGGGAAGTTTTAGCAATGGAAAATGAACTGAAGTGAGTTAGTAATGAAAGCAACAGCTGACTGTCAACACATTTTGTTCTGATAATATTATATCAGCATAGTGGCACCAAGGTAAATGAGCCTTTTTGTACTGAGGAATTAGACAACCTTGAGAAATCAGCCAAATAAATCAAAAGCTCTTGCAGACATAATCAGGAAAAATATTGAGAATGCATATTCTTACTGACAAGATCCTAGACCTGGATCCAGAAAAACAAGCTTTAGGGTTTCTGATGTTCTTAAGAATCTCTAATATGTTCCTCAAATCAGTTGCTTCGGTAATGACAGGTTCTTCTGATCCATATTATCATCAGCTCTTTCCTGTTTAATGGTGGACCAATTTTAAGGGGCCTTCTGGTTTTCAGTGCTTCTGTAAGGCTCACTTGGTGGGCTGTCACTACACCGTGCAGTACATAGGAGGTTCCCTTTGTCTCCAGAGGGATGCCAACTTCTCCTGAAATTTTTGGAAGTCCTACTGGTTGCCACTGTAAGGCATAAGGGACAGTAGCAGCTCCTGTGCAGAGGATGAGGGAACAATCTTTCCCAAAGCAAAGTTCACTTATTCCCTTGTATCCCTGATGCAAAGAAGTGGGTTCAACAAGCCTCTTTCTACAGTCCTCTCATTTTTAGTGCCCACAAAAACACTGGCCTTTCCCACTTCCTCTTTCCCTCCTGCAGCCTGTGCAGCCTGGGTACCAGCCGCCCAGGGTAAACAGATTCAGTGCCAGCAGCAACATGGAGAAAGTTGGAACACTTCCAAGCCCTTGCTCCAGACCTAGGAATTTGCTCCACAGATGGTGCTCCTCAGCCAGAAGCAGGATGTGCTCATTGTCCTTGAGCTTTTTGCTGCATGTGTCAGAGTCCTGGAACAGCATCTCTGCCGCCACGGCTGGGACCTGCCCTCATCTTCCTGTCAGACATGAGATTGCTTTCCTGGGGAGGATTGTAAACCTTGTTTTGTTCTGAAAGAAACTTATTTTTTTAGAAACAGAACTTGGCATCCCTCTGGAGACACCAGGAACATCCCTATTCACTGCATAGCGTAATGGCAGCCCAGCAGGTAAGCATTACAGAAACACTGGAATCCAAAACACTGCTTGAAATTGGTCCACCATTAACCAGGAAAGAGACAGTAATAAAAATATCAAAGTCTAAATTTTGAATGCTTTCATAAGAAATTTATAATTTTATTTCTCATAGAGTCCCAAGGCAAAAAATCCAAGCATCACCAACACACTACCCCCCAGAAAGTCCCTCACGTATCTTGAGCCAAGGGATAACACTGTGCCCACATTAACTCTTACAGCAAAATAATTCATGAAGACATGCAAGAAAAGAGCTCTGCTGAAGTTTAAATTCCTTTCTCTTGGTCACAGGCAAGTGTAATGATACAGCACTGCAAATTAAATATTCTAATGCAAATCAGGCCAATTTCCAAATGTCACAGTGACCTGAGCAGTCACTCAGAATAAAATATCACCAAAGTTCCCTAAACCAAAGGAGAAGTCTAATGGTGCTCACAGCACATAGAACTGTGGAAATAGATTTTCTCCATCTCATATACAAATGCCCAACCCTTGAAATTAAATCCTCTGAAGGAAATGAGATAGCTAGCAGTTATACAAGAAACTAATGGGAATTTTAATAAGGTACCAAAAAAACCAAAAAAAAACTTGTGACAGACACAGCTATTTGATATCTTAGGCATCATTCTGAATTTTAAATAATTAATTTTAAAAACCAAACAAACAGTAATTGGGTTTTAATAATTGAGAGAACACCAGATAAGGAAACAATATCCAATAAAGAGAAAAAGAAATTAAGAAGTAATGGAAATAGTCTTAGAAGATCCAGATAACTTGAAATTGTAGTTCAATGTATTTAATTTTTTCCTCCTGGGACTTCGTACACCTCCATGGACTTGCTTAGTTTCTTATTATGCAAGACCAAGATTTTAGCGTACTGCAGCAGTACTATAGTGAGTTCTATGATTTGCAGTAGTCAACACTGCAACAGGATGGGTTTGTACTTATTAAGAAGCAGTTCTGCTAATGATGTACTCCATGATCAGCTCTGTAAGACGTACAAGGAGTGCATTCAAAAATGCACTCCTGCAGATTATACATGTGACAGCTCTTTATGCAGCAAGCCACCTACCACTGCCAACAAAGCTTTTGATGGGAAGAGAGTACCTGTACACAGGCAACAAGCAGGTATAGGCAAGTTATTGGTCACCATTGCTTCTCTGTTATACAACTGCAGTTGACATGCACAGGCACTGATCAGTGCAATGTTCACTAATATACAAGAATTAGTTTTCCTCTGTCTTGTAAGCTATATAAGGATTTATGCTGCTTCATATGTAAGGATCATGAGACAAAAGCCAGTCTACTGTCATCTTTTTTCACCATGTGGAGGTCTGAGGTCTGAAAGGATACTTTCTCTTTACAAAATTTGAAAGTTTGAGTATTTCTAAACACATAAAGAAATTTCACAAGAGCTTTCACAAGAGTTCTCAAGCAACGTCTGGACTCTCTTAGAAAGAATACAGAAATATTTCAGCTTATGCCGAAGCCTTCAAAAAAACAATGCAGTGTTTTTTCTATCCCTCACTTTCCTATACATTGGTTTATTTAGACACATCTAATGTGAGATCCTCAGATCTCACATTATGGTATGTCTCTGATATGACTAAGCCAGGGCCAATTGGTTTAGCACAGAAATCCCTGTGAATGAATCTGAAGTTCTATGTGGGCAAGAAGCCCCCTCATGGAGCCTCCAAGATGCCCCCTGGGATGGATTCTTCTCCAGAACACTTCCAGTGATGACCAAGAGGGCTACGTGGCTGAAAGCTTCCCAACTCTGTCTGCAGTGCAATTCAAACCCTAACAAGTCACGCATGCTCAGCAAAGTTTTAAAAAATTACAGCCATATTTTGTTCCTGCTTTATTATAAAACAAAGTTAACCAGTCATGGGTGAATGAATGGTCTGCTGTGCTGAAAGCCAGCAGGATTACTGTGACTGTTGGACTAAGCCAACAAGCATGTACAGGGATTCAGGTACCACAGAACTAACAGGGGCAGATATCCAGATATACTTTATCTCCTGTAAACCACTGCATAATTTTTATTTCTTGGAGTAGTTGTACCTCATAAAGTGCAGTATATCTTATCTCAAGGTACAGCTACAGCTCTGAGCTCTAGTAGTTAAGAGAATTGTCAGGAAGCAAATGAGAGTCAACTCAGTAGTTAAACTGCTCAACCAGCTTCACCAGCTGACCCTTGTTCTTTTCTCATGCCGATGTAAATCAATTGACTGAGATTATGTCTAATTTTTTCCACTGTTTTTGAGAAAATAATCTGTATTGTTCTTCTCAGGGGGTGCCCTAAGCTGGATTCTAGCTTGCACAGCACATCTTCACAATCCAGAAAGAGTCCTCCACAGTGCACAGGGACTTTATTTCCTCGTCTCCTACCAAAAGAGAAGGTGTGAATTCTACTATTTCCTAGTAGCATACACTGCAGTGTGTAATAGATCCACTGCAGTGAATAATCTAGAGTTGTGTAGTTTTGAATAACAGTCCTTGAAAAAGCTAAAAATCTCAAACTCACTTGTGTCTCCAATAGCACATATTGGTCAATATTTACAAGAGTCTTCTCCTAGTGATTTATCTCCTTAAATAAAATTTTCAGGTTGTTAGTATAATTTATCATTGGCCACCTAACACCTGGCTGTCCCAGGCAGTGTTATCTGAGAAGTTAAGCAATGCAACCTTTAAGAAACCTAGTCTTGAATGTCCTTTGACCTTTGCTGAGAATCATTCTTCCCCTTTAGGAATGCTATTTTTGAAAGATTAATCAAAAGTTAAACATAAATGTCAGCCTGTTCCTCTACTACAGAGTTGGAGATACTGCTCCCTACTGCACTACAAGAGTAGCACAATCATCCAGCTGTCACAGGGAGAAGCCACTCAGCTTTTCCAAGAGATAGAATGGCTGTTACACTCCCCTACCTCACGGTCTGGTCAGAATAGAGTCAGCAAGCAGAACTTTTGATGGAACATCAGCATTGGCAGCTCTCCTTTCCTATGTTTACTTACTCAGGAAGACAGAGAGATCACCAAAAGCAGAAGCTATGAGACCTAAATACATGGAAGACCTTCTTTTCATACATGCTTAGGAAGACCTGGCAGGCATCCTCCTTCCTTCACCACTGCTGCCAAGTCCATGCTGGCCGTCAGACTTACACCCTATTAAAACAAGATTACAGGAGTAAAAGCATTACCCACAACCACTTTGCAAGCTGTTTAGAGCCCTGCAGTGATGCTCGATCATCACCCTCAGGCATCTCACAGAGGTTCTCTACTGCTCTTCACTCTACGTGGATGATGCTTCAAAAACCTCTCTGAACTGCCCTTTTCAAGTTCTTCTCCTGCCAACACAGCCATCAGGAGCCCCAAGAGCTACACTCAGAACCCCAGCAAGGCCCAGGGTTTATTCTCACTTCTGAGCATGGGTCTCCTAGGTCCCTCGTGTCTTGCTTCAACCCTAGTGGTATTTTCTACCCAGCACACGCATTATAAAGCACACATACAAATAAGACAAGTTACAATTCTGCTTTCTTGACAGCATCTGCCTCCTAAAGTCTCTCCTGATAATAAGCAGAAACAACTATTGCTGGAAAGCACTTGGAGAGAAATAACATCAGCCGCACAATGTAAATAATTAACGAAACCACTCTTGTAGATTGCATTATGCAAAGAAGAATAAATCATCAGACAAGCATTAAATATTTCATGGAAGTTATTGTAAAGTTGAAGAATCAAGAGTCCTTCTCCATCATTTCGGAGCATGGAAAAGTCATCAATACATTTAAGTTCTCATCGCCTCTGCAGCACTGAAGGAAATGGATTCCCTTGAATTCTATATGCACTGTTTTCCACATCCAGATTTCTAGAAAGCTTATAGTAGGAATTTCCTTGGTGGAGAGAGGAGAGAGAAAAAAAAAAAAAAAGGAAAAAAATACCACTACAAAAAACATCCCAAACAAACAAAACCCAAACCACAAGCCACCCCCTACAGAGGCCTTAATATGGCCTCTCAAATTGGGTAGCCAAAGATTGAGGTATACAAAATTGTTAGTGATTTCTGAAAACACAAACTCACTGAGCTGGTAATGAGCAGTTGCATTGCTGAGTGACTATTGAAACAAAAGACATAATTCACCTCCCTCAGTGATACTTATTAGCAATAAATCTATCCTCTATAGAAAGAAACAAGGCAAAACCCAACCCAACTCCCTATTTATAGTGTTGCCAAATGAACATTTAATGGGGCATCATAAGAATTGATAAATAGAAACTCATGGAGCTCATCCAGACTTGTAACTTGCTCTCCAACTCATTAGCTTTTCATGAACAATGGATGTAGTAAGTGTTTTGTGATTTTTGCTATAAAACATTTTCTCTTAACATGCTGATAAATTCTCAGTAATACCATTGACTTTCCAAAACAGAAAAGAATTCTTGTAAGAGAGATCATCTAGAACTGAAAAAGTATAAAAATTTTCCTGTTTGTCCAGTTTATATTTATCTATTTTAAAATGCATCTTTTTCAGGTTTTCTTTTTGTCACTCATGCTCATTACCAATCGTAAGCCTGCTAGAGTTCCAGCACTTCTTTTGAAGCTTTTCTCTCCTTGTCAACCTTTAGCTGCTGCTTTTCATCCTACACTGAAATTGCAGGTCCCTCTCAGGCATGATGAAACTAAGGCAGTGCAGTGTCTGGAGAACAAGCCAATATGGATCAGAGCACCATGATTGTCTGCTTTGCAGCAGTAGGTTTAAGAAGCCCAAAGTAACTACTAATTTGGATTGAGATCACTATTTGCACAGGGCCTGGACAACCTCAGTTTCTAATATTCAGTCTACATTGAATGAAGTCAGTGGAAAAAAAGTTAGAGTTCTGAAAACACAAGAACTTTTTTTTGCTGGCAGAGTCTCCACACTACAACAAGATGTGACCAGCACATTGTATTTCTAAGCTTCTGGCATTGTTTTAACTTGTATAACACATGTTAAAGCCATTATTATGGTATTTTTACTTCACTAGTAGATCAAAATAATGCAAGTTGTGAAAGTTCTCACAGGAATAAAAGTGATTTTAAAACAAGAGAAAATTGACCTCAAAGTAAATGTTTTACCTTCACTTATTTCTAGAGAATTTTTGATGGCAGGAGAACTCATGAAATTGTGCAATATGCAAAATAATAAACTCCACAAAAATACAGAGTATGAAGCAGAGACTGTTGGATTGCAGAATAAGGACTTCACAAATAAAATTGTAAAGCAGCTATGTTTTATTTGTTCAGCTGGAGATGCGTGGGGGATCTGTTTGAGACAGGTTTCGGGTACAAATGCACATTGATCTTATAGACTTACACTTCTTTGCCTGCCCATTCCCTACTTGTGCTTCATGGTATAATTAGTTTTTTGTGTTGTCACGTCTCTGGGTGATTGTGGGCAGGGGTCTCCGGGGTCTTTTGATGAAGTAAAAGAAGTTTAGTGTCTTTTGCTTGACCTCTGCTTCGGGCAGGCACAGTGGAGGTCTGGCTATCTTCCAGGTTAGTTTACTCTGGCTAAAACTAGGAGCCTGGTTCTTGCTGCTTTCTTAAATTACAGGTTTTACTTTGTCAGGTTTTCATCATACCTAAGTTTTGCTTTACTGAGTTTTTACAATATACTTAAACTATAGGTTCTGCTTTATTTGGTTTTCACAATATACCTCTTATCCTTATGGCCTTTTCCTGGAAGCTAATTGTCTACCTGTTCTACCAGGAGTTGTTTCTACTTAACAAGTTACATCTCTATGTGTCTTGTCACAAGTTGTTTCCCTATTTTTAAAAATTGCTAAATAAGCAGTATATATTTCTGTTTCCCCTCTACATGCTTCTTTAACTGTTTCCCCTTTATATGCTTCTAAAATTCTGAATTTTCATATATATACATGTTTCTCATATCAGGAGGAAAATTAGTTTAAAACACATTGGCAGTATATATGCTTTCATATAATAACCATACAGATTCACAATCTAAAGCCTAGCACACAAAGCCCTATTGATGCAATTCTTTCTTAAAAGCTTGAAAAGGGGATATGCCACAGTTTCTCAAAAAACTTCAGCAGTTGTGTGGAATCAGAGCACTTCCATGGTGGCATCAAAACATAGGCTCCAAGTTTGGAACCAAGCAGAAAGAAATACAGCAAATATTGCTGTAAGTCCAGGTGTCATGAAAAAATACAACAAAAATTACAGACTCCTCTTGCTATAACTGAGTGAACACTTGAGCATAAGATCTGTTACTTCAGCAGTTACTGCTCCAGTAGACAGCTTCATGGCTGGACTGGGGAGGTCATGGGTCCTGAGACAGCAAGTGCTACTGATTCATCCTCATAGCAAGGTGTTTTTGTGCACCATGTTTCCAGTTTTTCCTCAGATTCATCAATTTCCAAAGCAAGAAGAGTTTTTACATACAAAATCACTCACAATAATATCATGATAAATGGGCAAAGCCTTACCCCAAAGTGCTTGGTTGTTTCTTCCCTGTTTCCGAACTAGACCAGCCCTATTGCTTTCTACCATCTGATCTTGCCCCCTTGTCTTGNTACTGATACCAAGAAGAGTTTTTGCACACAAAATCACTCACAATAATATCATGATAAATGGGCAAAGCCTTACCCCAAAGTGCTTGGTTGTTTCTTCCCTGTTTCCGAACTAGACCAGCCCTATTGCTTTCTACCATCTGATCTTGCCCCCTTGTCTTGGACAGCCTTTGCAACCCTGAAATCAACAAAATAGTGCATCTGCAGTTCATATAAAGCCTGGTTGCGCCAGTTGTACTGGGAGGGAATAGGTCTGGTTGTCTTCCCTTGCCAATTTAGGCACAAATAGGCAGCCAAGCACAACCCAGGTCAGACTACAGAACATCATATTTTACCCGAGCTAATGGGCTATAGCTAGTGCCACATGTGTTTTGTAGTAGGGCCAGATGCATTCAAACAAAATGCATTTTGGTCTCTGGTGCTGCTTGCTTAATCAGAGTTGTTATTCTCACTTCTCCTAAAACAAATTAGTCAAAACATTATTTTATCCAGTATCTAGTCAACCTCTGCTATGCCATAATCAAAATATACCAAATCAATACCTTTGAAATTTTCATTTTCTTTGTTTAGCCTATCAGAGTCTCATCAAGCTCCTCTATATCAAATCCAGTAGCCTGATTAACAAATTAATCATCATCATCACACAACATCCAGCATAACACAACACTATTATCTTGCTTTCTTTCAGCAAGCAAAACAAAAATCCACATGATCAAATAATGAAGCACGAGTGAGATACAAAGCACTGAGCATATTATTTGATATTATTCTGCAGAGAGCATGTGTGTTCAGTTGTCTTCCAACCAGCAAAGTGGGGCTTTTGTGTCTGACTTGTTATTCTATAACACAGCATAATTCTAACAGGAAACTTGAGATTAAAATAGGCAAGCAAGGAACTGGACCATTTCCCAGAATGTTCTCTGAAGGCAATCTATCCTTCTTAGCAACGAGTTAGTAACCAAGAGATGATTGCTGTGGACTAAAGAATTAGCTAATAAAGCAAAAGTCTAATCAGAAACACTATTGCCAGCCTTTTACTGACACAGGGCCCATTTGAATAAAATCCTTTTTGATCTCTAAAATTATTTTCACTTAGTCACAAAGTTAATAAAATAAGAAGGAATAGAAAAAGAAAAGCATGACAAAGATGGAAGAAATATAAACTACTAAAAATCTTTCAAGGAACAAGAAGGAAAGATTTTTTTTTTTTACCAGATTATTGTTTTGGCTAAATTTAAACTAGTCAATGCCTTTTGCATTTGTGGACACTGTAACAACTCACCCACTTAGAAGAGCTGGGACAAATTCAGACCCAGTTCAAGCAGGCATCACTCTAAGTTAGAACATTCTTGTTCATTTCTTCCAAGGACAAATCCAGGCTGTTGGCCGCACAAAAGCCAGAAAAGGTCAGTGATTACATTTTGAACCCTAGGATCTTTCATTCTGCTTCAGCTTTCAAGGCAAGTGGCAGTGCCACCACAGGGAAATATTAGCTGAGCCATGTAACCCAGGGCAGAAGACCAAAGGAATCACCACAAGAATAAAATACATTTATGCAGATGCTATAACACCTATACTACCCTCCATTATTGCACTCCATACACTGGAGCAGCAAAGGCCAGGATGCCAGTCCAGAACCCCTGACCCTGGGTTCAAATGGGATAAATACTTGAGATTTCTAGGTAGACCAAATATTAGTCTCTGATACAAGGAAAATTTCAAAACAGTTTCAAATACAGGTGGTAAAATTCAAGAAGTGCCTAATCAAACCGCCTTAAGTCTAAAGAATTTGTCAGGTACCCTTTAAATTATTTTCTTTTCTAGCATGCCAGCATTCCAAGTAACAGAAACTGTCTTTGAAGGTTTCCTTCACTGTTTCTTCCTCCCATGTGAAAAATGGAAAAATAATTACTGACAAATAAGAAGGCTACATGATTAAACCCAGAGAGTTCAGGGAATTCCAGATTTTAGGTTACCAAACTTTCACTGTACCCCTACATGTGTTTTCCCACAGTTCGTAATGTACAATGACCATAAACTGAAAGATCAATCTGCATTAGGTTTCAGGGGAGTTATGCAAGCTTGTATGCTTTCAAGGAACTTTATCACACGTTTATTCAGTTTTAATAGGTGGCTGAATAACAGCCATTACAAATCAAACATTTCTCCTTTGGTCTTTGAAAGTGTTGTTATTTTAACTACTTTTTTTCAGCTTCATCTTAAAAGGGATTGTTAGCTTAGACTATTACATACACTATCTGATATATCAGCTATTTGCACCCCTTTGGAAACTAAATACTGTAATTAAAAAGGTATAATTTATTCTAGCATAATTACTTCTGTCTTATTTCCACTGAGAACCAACTTGAAGGTTCTAGTATGTTATTATTTCTTCTAGATTCAGTGACATATGAGCTACTTTTTATTAACAGTCCTAAATTACCAGGCGGGATGTCAATAGCTACGTATTTAATTCACCTTCCAAAAATCTTCAAAAAATTGTACATTGATTGACAAAAACAGCTTAAAATTATGAAACATGACACCACTACTACAACAACACAGGACATGAGTTTATTGTTCTGTTGACAGACTGTACTAAGTTCTGGCTATGGTAGCATAATATCAAGACATATTGCAAAGGAAAGATGTTTTCCAGGAAGATAAATCTCTTTCCCAAGGTCAAGAGAGACTTAGAGAAGAATTTATGGGATTCACTTTAAAAAATAAACAGACAAATTAATAAAAATATTTTTAAAAAACAGCAAAACCTAACCAAACAAATAAAAAAAACCTTTCCGCTTGAAACTCTATCCAAAGTTGATTACAAGCCGAAGTCCTCACATTTTTAGTCTAATCTTAAGTCTAAGGAACTTAAAACACTAAATTCTTTTAAAGATTTTCCCTTCAGGCAGAATTAACATGTTAAGCCCTTGTTCTAAGCTAATACAGATTTGTGATCATTGTTAATGCTTTGAAAACTAAAGCACTGAAAATGTTTATGTTCTCCAGCACCAAGGAAGCACCATTAGCTCCGGAAGATAAGAACATATATCTGTACAGATAGGCCTATTATTTTTATCATATAAAAAGATGAAATTCACAATTATTTTTGCAGAAAATATGTTACCTATATTCATTTTTCCAAAGCAAATCTAGAAAAAATGTTTGGTTTTTTGTTTCATATCCATTTTTCAAAGCTGTGTTGACACTTCAGCATCTTTCCCATATTAGCTGAAGCATTTTCAAAAGCTTCTGCAATTAGCATTATCTGTATATTTAACTAATACATTGTTTACTTGACTTCTTATATCATTAATAAATATGCTAAGGAAAATGTATCTAATATTTATTTCCAGACTATTATTGGACATCTCTCCACAATTCACTGCTTCTGGATTTATTAATTTTAAAGGATCCCTTTTCTATAAAAACCCATCTGGAGTTGAGATCCTTATGAAAACCCAAATTTTCATTCAGAATGAACTTAGCTGACTACAACCCATTTTATTTGAGTTACCATAATTCATCTGCAATAAGACTATACTGTAGAGACTAGATTAACTGTTGAATCAATTGCTCTTGATAAAATTTAGTCCTAATTACTTCTGGAACTAGCCAGGGTAATCAGAGCTTTTCAAGATTGCTTTCATGAATTCAAAGTTGCTTAAGATCTCTTTAAAGTTTTGCAAGTTGGGAGGAGAACAGGAAGGGAAACACCAGTATCACTCATTGACCTATGCTAAATGCATTTGAACAAGCACAGATTTGGCAAAAGTATTTATATTTCCTCTAGGGCATGAAAACAACGAGAACATCAGAGTGACTAAGTACGCAAGAGATACTGCAACGGCTTTTATTGCACAGAAAATAACTAGTATGAAAACACAAGCAGACCAGGTAAAGATATGCAGGTAATATCTAAACTGATATCCTACCAGGCTGGGGGCATCATATGTTAGGAAACTTTCAGTCTGCTCAGAGGCAAATCCATCAGACAGCAGGAAGACTGCTCGGAAACCCAGAAAATCTCATATTCAGTGATTATTTCCTATGGTCCTGATATATTACAGAACTGCACTTCCAATTAAAATAATGAACACTAATGATTTGAAACACCTGACAGCTAGGAAAGAATAAATGATGTTAACACCTACACTATTACACTGACTCCTGTCAGTCGTGTGTCAGATGCACACACACCAGCCTTACTATAAACAATTTGACATAACACCAAGAAAGGAATACTACACCTAGGTGCCAGATACTTTGTTGTAAAATTCTGCAACTTTTAATTAACAGAAAATATTTGCCAAGTTTCAGAAGGCTAAATAACCAGAGTCACATCTAAATCACAGCCCTTAAAAATTGATCCATTATGGACTGACCTGGCTCTGAATGTTCTTTTCCACGTACTAATTAAAACAAGTTGAGAGCTTATATAGTGAGCAAGGCACTGGAAAAGCAGTAAAAACTGCTAATCTCTCAATCCCTACAAAAAGTTGGCAAATTATCTTAATTGACTGCAGCCCCAAAGCTATGCTGGTATTTAAAATTATAGCACAAATGTTATTCCAATAACACTGTTTAGCAGAACCACATATCACTGACATCATCCCAAATAATTGGAGATAAATCACACTTTGGGACAATTCAGAAATAGTAGAAGATGTAGCTCCTCACATCCATCTCACATCCAATCACCATCCCAAGGCAAATAAATGCAGAAATTAGCCCTTATGCACTCCCTTTTTCTCCCCACTATGACACAAACCTCACACAGAAAAAGAGATCCACAGCAACAGCTGAAGGGTAATCGTGCCAAGATGATAAAAAACAATAGTTCATATTACAAGCAGCCAAGCTATTTCAGCCAGAAGCCTCTCCATGGGGAGAAGCACTCAGCCACACAGCTTCCTTGAAGCCAGCACGCCTCTAGCAGTAAAAGCATCCCAGAGCTCCTCTAGAAGCTTACACCAGGGAGATTACAGCACATGCGATTGCACTCACATACACCTCACTCCACTGGCCAAAGGGGAAGAATAAGCAGCCTGTCAACTTGTCTTTCCAATAGTTTGCAATTAGCCATTATCCAGACTCCAGAGGGCCTTTATGCTTTTCACTGCCTCCTCTCCATTGTGCCAGCAGAGAAAGAAAGATGAAGGTTCCTGTCTCCCTTGCTGAGCTGAGCCTACCAAATATCCCCGAACTCTCTTCCCAGCAACCATACAAGAGCAAGTGTACAAGAACAAAGGCTTTGTTGGGATGAATTTGTCACAGAACTGAGCTGTTAATTCTTTTTTGTATCAAAAGTAGTAAACTTCAGAACAGCACTCTCAGGACACTTGTCAGAAAATTATTACATTTAACAACATACAAGACAATGCATTACAGCTTTCAACTATTATCCAGGAGCCTCAAAGAGCACAGTGCAATTGAGATGACAACAGAGGTATGTCAACAACAAGTTTCTGCCCCAAGGACTCCATTTCTCATGGCCACAGCTAATCTTCTCATGGCCATAAGTTTAATCTTGCACATGCAGCAGGTCGGTTTCACAAATACCCATCCAACTGAATAGAAATACTAAAACTTATTGAACTCCTTCCTCTGCACACAGAGATAAATTAGTACAACTTTCTGAGATTGTAGGTGGATATATTTAGAATCAATACCCTTCTGAATTGAAGAAACAGAAATAAGAACAAGAGTGATGGTTCCCTTGGGGCACCCTCTTACCCATCACATCAAAACGGGTTTTGCGAAAGCACAATCAGCTCTGTCACAATGTAATGGCACAGGACAAGGTCAGGGGCTTTTGTCACTACATAAGATAGCCTTAAGCAGCATAAGAGATTCTCAGCAATGGGAAAATAGGGTAAAAATACTCTTCCCTTGCTCAGAGGGGCTCTGCCACTGCAATTCATCTCAAGCAAAACAAGAAAATAACAGCAGGGTTGGAGCTGGCCTTATCTGACAGAACATCAGAAGAAATAACCAGTGTGAAAATCAAGAAAGAGGTGTCAGGATTTGGTAATAACAAACCTTTGACTGGCACAAACTTTTTGGAGAAGAGAAAATTGTATATCCAACCTATCTGTACTTTAGAAACGCATCTGATATAGTGCCACATGAGATCAGCTAAAATACAGAAAAGAAGAATTAGTGTGGTGTGGCAGGCACTCCTGTGAGAAGCTGGGCTGAAAAGCAGAAGGCCTGAAGGTGGAATAGCAATGGACATTGACACTTTGAGGTTGCCAGTGAAAATAGTGAGCAATATCAGTTCCAATACTGGACCTGAGCAATCTTGCCACAACCCACACGCTTTTATTTCTCAAGCAAGTGCTTGAATAAAATCTTCAATGTGTGCCCCAAAACGCAGCAAAATTTCCCTCCGGAACACCTAAAAAGAGAGCAATACTAAAAATAGGTTATGTCACTATCTAGAAATCTATCACTTATTTTGCTTATTTTAGAAATCAGACTCTATACATAAAAGTCATAAGCTAACACATAACATAGCTAAAATGTTTATATAGCACAGGAGGAAATCACAAACTCTTAACTACCCAAGGTCTTCAAGATCAGACCTAACTGAATATTATCAGCTAAATTAAAGCTAAAAGTATTTAGAATTACAACTGAAAAGTTTTTAAAGCTTTAAAGTTCACGACATTTCCACAAGTTTAAAAATTGTTTTTGATAACTTCTAAATGAAGTGCAAGTCCCAATGTTACTGAAAAACTTTCCTACCTGAAAACAAAGGTTTGTCAAAAAAATGTCAACAGAACCTTAACTGAACAATCCTAGTCACTGCAGCAATAAAAAAATTCATCAACTCTCATTTGTCATTTCACAGGAAACAGTTTCCAGATATATATATGTTGTTTTTGCACTTAGAGGCAAACAGCAACACAGATCAAAACGCAGATAGAATTGTAACTGATATCAAGGATGCCAAAGCAAGCTATATAGAGCTATGAAAAGAGCAAAGTTGGAGAAGCTTGAAGTGTTCTGCAGCACAGGAGCTCCACAAAGAAAAAACTGCAGGCTAAATTAAGTGAAGTCTCTTCTTATATATCATAGGAACAAAGGAAAGTGAGCTAATAATTCTCCAGTATATTCCTATTTTTCCTTATTATTCCATACTATAGATGTCAACCTTACAGGTAAGCCTAAATCATTAACTTATGACCAGAAAAAAAAATTGTTGCGAAGAAATTAAAGAAATTATACCAGTTATATATATATTATATATATATATATTATACCAGTTACAAACAAAATCAATTTATTATGAAAGACACAGAGTAGGAATAATAGATAGGCAAAAAGCTTTTAAAGTCAAAGCTTTGCCTGTTCTCCAGACAGTACTTTAAAGAATAAGTTTAAACATAGTTTTACTGACAAATCCTGTGTTAAAGACAATGATCTATTTTTCATCCTCTGTATTTATTTGTAACTTTTAAGCTGACTTGACCTTTTCCTTTTCCCACAGAATAAATGAAACACATTTTTCCTATCACTTAGCAAAATAGTTAAGTAATCAGAAACTCAGCAGTATGCTTTTTCTGGCAAATGTGGCTGTTGACACATCCTAAGTGCATGGACAGAGCATTATGGGACATGTTCTCACATCTCTTCTCAGACCCAGGACTCTGCAAGAGTTCTTACCTGCATCCCCTGATGGGGATACTCTGCTTAAGACCACGAGTTCTAGAAATATTAACCCATGTACTTGTATGATGACATTATAGATTTACACAGATCCTGATGCATTAAGGACATGCAGTTGCTTTTTTGGCGAGCAAGTTGAAATATGGGTTTCCTTTACTCCAAGAGCTGAAAATACAGACTCAGTAGAGTTCAAGTGATGCACAGAGACAATAGCTAATCCAGAAGTCCTGGTACATATTAGACTTACCCATTCAAATGTTTGAATAGTTGAATTGGCAGTTAATGACATAAGTGTTTTTCATCATGTAGCTCTACAGTTTCGATCCTTAGGAGATACCCTTAATCCAGACTTAATGTATCTGGGAAAGACAGTCTTGGGACCACATCCCAAAGAATTTTGGGACAAGCTCAATTTTAGCCAAAAAACCTGCAACAACAATTGTCTCCTTCAAACATGCCAGATAGGAAGCCAGAATGCACTTTTCCATCAGTTCAAGAATCCTCAAAGTTCTTCCTCAAAACCTAGATCTCCTACCCACTCGGTCAACAGATCAACTGTCCAGTTGCATACATTCCATATCTTGCATAGATTCTGTTGGCCCAAAAATCTTCTATAAAGGCTGTGCTTCACATGTTTCACAACACATTTCAACAAAATTGGATCTTAAGCCTTTCTAACTCTTGTGCAAAATCTGTGTCTCAGAGCATCCCCCAGCTTTGAGTCCTACCATGCTGCATGTAGGACAACCAGCTAACACCATGTCCTGCTCCTTTGGCATAGGAGAGAACTGAAGTACTAGGAGCACCAAACAGAAACTACTCAAAGCTGATCAATAAAGAATTCAGATTGCTCTGGGAAGTCTCCTGCACCAGGCTGGGAAAGCCATTTTTGCCATTCTCCCCTACAAGACAAAAGAGTGGAGCAGAATAAAAGTGAGAACTCCTGTGCTGTGTGCCAGTGATATACCATTATGAGATGTCCAGGGATGTTTGCCTGACTTGAGCTGCACCCAAAGATTTTCCATTGAAACCTTAGCAGTTTATCTTTTATTTTCATACTCAGACATTTCCAGTGCAAAGGAGTTCTCAAGGTTTAGTGATATTCCAGATAATCATAGATAAGGATATTTGAGATGCATAAACTTCTATTTTCTGTTAGTTAAAAATAAATTTGCCATGTATTCCACGTAGAGTAGTTTAGTAGCTGTGAAATCAACATAATTTTAAATTACACAACCAATAACAGACTAATTATTGTACTTTTCTGCTATATTTGAATTTGCAGTACAAAGGCCAAAGGCTTTAATTAGTATAAAGTCAAGTCTTTCAACCGCTGGTTTAGAATATGGTATAATTATGATAAAATCAAACTACATAGTATTTTCAAAAGGTGGTTAGGTTATATTACAGTAGATCTTTAAAAGCTATGCTGATTTAATTGCAAGCGAACAAAACCTTATTAATATGGACATATTAAGGATCCATGTACTGTCTGGAGGGAGAAATATATTTTAGGATTTAATAGAAACTTCTGGCTACAGTACCTCAAACAGTATGTTTTTAAAATAAATTCATTTGGCACAGGAAAATGTTTGCTGTCTCAGAGACTGATGTTGCTTTTTTCAGATTCTGAACAATCCAGAGCAGAATCCAAGGCTGATACAATCATCTGGTCTTCTTGTATAATATATATCCTTGGCATCTCTTCTTAAAGCTGTCCCAGGGACCGGCACAGCTTAGCAAATGATTTTCATAAGAATTCTGAAGCCAGTACTCCTTCTCACTCCTAGTTTCCATCTATGTTGATAAAATATTTTTAAAACTAAAAATAAATTTTAAAAATAGTGTATCATTGAGTGCTCTGCAGTAGTTGATGGCCCAATAGACCCATGAGAGAAGCACGGCCAAAGGTCACTCTCTCAGGCAGCTGTACCTGCCAGTCCACTTTACACAAGCAGAGTGCACAAATGAATGACACAGGACAGGGCCCCTAGAGGGAAGGGCTCCCATGAGTTGGGCAAACATGGTTCTCTATGTTGAACACAGAGGCTAATATGTTATTTTTGCTGTTACTATTATATTCTGATTTGTTATTTCTGGATTTATCCAAGTTTAGGACCATGCCATTTACACTCAGTTTTGGAGTTACCCAGATATTCAGCCAGCTGATTACTCCTAATTTTTGTATTTTCCCCATTTCTTTGAAATTCCATTATATCTATGTGTCAAAACATGCATAATAGCTGTGCCTCTCTCTACATTAAACTCTGTTACATTTGGCTGGTAACCCAAAGATGTTGGTTTCTGCAGGAACAGCCATAGCTGTTTTTCCTAAAAAGTGTTGAAACCAACTACCCCCCAAGAGGTTGAAAAGCTCAGAGACAAGGCAGGATGGCTTTTTACATAGCAACAGTCTAAAAGTTGAGTTCATTTTAATTATTTATGCTTAAGTAAATGGGGTTTATTAGGGCTGAAAGAAGGTATTTTTCTTCATTTCTAAGACACTCCTCAGCACCAGCAATTAAAGCTGTGAAGTACTGAAACCTTTTCTAATAACATTTTAACCAATTTTCCTTGCAAAATTTGAAAAAGCTCTACCAAAACAAGCAGACAAATAGCAATTCTGTTCAGATTAGTCTTGAATACTTGTTGCCTCACTCTGAAGAACTCCTTTAAGCCACTTGGCCACATTTATATCGTGGGGATAAACAGATTGCAGTGCCGTTTACAACCCTATAACCATAATGATGTAATTCCAATTTAGAAAAAGATATTAATCTGTGAAGTTAATTGCTTTTCTTGTTAGCAAGCGTTATTCTAGTCCAATGACTGACTATAAAATAGTGATACATGCTGAAGTTAAGCTTCATCATCAACTGCAGACTCATTCATCTAGTCAAAATGTACAGGCAGGAATGAGTAATTTGCTTCTGCAGCACTGAAGGAAACACAGTGTTCATTTCCCATGCATGTAAGCCTCCCAATGATCATGAACACACAACCTCCTAAGGAGAACTTGGCTCTCAATAAAAGACTAAACTATTGATATTATGAACTGTGGCAAGAGACTAAAAAAACCACACCATTAGTGTCCCTAGTCCAGTTCCATGCAATAGCAAAAAATTTATTAGGTGAATATCACAGCTGACCCAAGTGTCATCAATACAGCTGCTTACAGCAGTTTTATTCAGCTTAAGACTTCAAGAGCTCAAGGTACAAAATCAGGTTATATTCAAACTGTTCAAAACAGCAGTAGTCCTAATTTGTGAGTTTCTTTATTTCACAAATTTCTGGTGTCATACATAAAGAATATGCATGCAGATGACAGGAGAACACACAGCTAGACAATTGCTAAGATGATGTTCTTTGTTGCAATGTAGAAAGTGAAGAACCGAGCCTCAACTTTGGAGATTATGCCTTACAAGAAATTTCATATGTGACTTTTCTGAGCAATCCTGCTGTGTCCCTGAGGGTCAAGAAGATAAATTATAAATTAGGAGGGCTAAAAATAATCTTCATAGGGGCCAAACAGGTACATACTGAATGATACTGTGTCAGGCTGATACCCGCATAATCAGCCTCTTAGAAACAAAAGCTCTTTTTTGCTTTGTATTGCACTTCATATTTTCTTCTTCAAGAGGTACAAAGAAATCATCCTAAAGGGTGAAAATAAAGATTTTCAAGCACTGGAGAAACACCATAGAGCTGGCTAATCTCTTCAGAGTGAAGGAGCTTCTCTTCAATAATACAGCCCATTTAATATTTGCCATTCTTAATCTCAGTAATCTGACAATGGAAATCAACACCTTTTAGCCTCATGACTTCTTTCTTTAATCATCTGTCCTAAAGCATTTGAGCTCTTTACTGCAAAATGATGCCAGTATCTCATCCAAGCTGCACAGAAATTGTTTTTAAGTGTGGGAGAGAAAAGAGATTTTCTTTGAAAGACCAAAAAAACCCACAAAAGGGAGGGGGCATGGGGGTGCAAAAAGAAAGAAATCTTCAAGGCAGATATCCATTGGCCACCAAGCATCATCTTTTTTAAAAAAGAATTTGGTTATTGACATTTGTTTTTATACAAGTTACAGACCTACCACTCTAACTAGCAAAGCAGGCATTTTCGCTGGACATTTCTGAAAGCTCCAAAGAGCACTTGTCCCAAAATAATGCACAGAACATATTTGCTTGAGAAAGAGGGAAGGTAGCAGTAATCGAGGTCACATGATATATTTTTTAATCTAAGGGATGGGTAGCACCACTGAGAACACCGTCAGTCTCCCAAGGATTTGGGCAGAGAAGTGCAGAAGCATGAATCACAACCTCCATGAATTTTTAAAGGTCCTTTTGAGAGGAACACAGAAAATATTATCCTCATTTTTTTTTCACAGCTGCCCTTTGAGCTAAGCAAATCCTTTGCAAGAAGGCCTCTTCTCTGACCTGCACTAATGCGTTCAAGGGTATTCTGGGAATTCAACATTAGTCCTTGGTCAGTAGCACAGAAAATGCCTACCCACAAAATCACAACGAGAAAACAAGATTTGTGACAGAGCAGCAACCTGGGTCTCATTAAAGCCAATGGGAATTTCTGTTCAATTCATTTGAGACACTGACTGTTCAGGTGGTATGTGAGACTATGAAGATTTGTGGTAATCACTTCCTCTCTCTCACCCCTCCAACTTGTCACTCTGGCTTAATTGTTCAGTATAAGCAATGCATTGCTTTTCCAAGAGTTTCTAAATAAGCAAAGATTACTGGGTTTCACCGAGCACTTCTTACACTGACTTATAACTTGCTTACCTCAACAGTCCCGATTAAATTCTCACCTGCCCTTCAGCAGATGAGAATTCAGCTCAGCTCTACAGAATTATCAATATGTAAGAAAGAATTTAAAGTAGAAAAGCACAACTAAGAACACAAGAACATTTGATAAAGAAAAATCAGTGAAAGGTCAGGACCCCAAAAACCACACAATGTGCTCTCTGGAAACAAAGGAGTGTTCACACTGTAGTCATGCTGTCCAGAACAAGCATATCCTTCTGCCATTAGTCATTTGTGCAGGACCACACACTTTTAGTCTAAAAGCAAAACTCCAATACACAGTAAAAATGTATTTCGTTTCTGTTAAGAACACAAATACTTTCAGCCTCTCACACTTGACCTCCCATATGATTATCTGAGTTTTGGATTGTATTTCCTCAAACCTTCACATACTTTTTACCAAGTGGAGTATGATATCCCTAATTTGTGTGTTTATTAACTCAATTTGTCCTTCTCTTCCTATACTCAGCAATGCATGTGATTCACTTCAATTGGATATTATTTCTTAATGCCATGACTGTGCACTTACACCCACTCTGAGGTAATTAGCAAAGATAACTTACTGAAAACATGAAGCCATGAGGAACATAAATAAAACATACACATCAGTGATTGAGGGAGAAAGAATCCAAGTCTGCTCCAAGGCCAGGTTCCATCACAATAATTATTATTGTGACCATTGCATCATCTCTTCTAATCCTCACTCATAGCAAAGTTAAATAAAAACAGAACTAAATTTATTCATTTTTTAAAAGGTTTAACTGTAGAAAAATCAATATTTAATTTTATTTCCAATCTCTGAGGAAATTTTTGGTCTGATATTCAAATCCATAAGATACCCACCCCAAATTTAAATTACAGATGCAAACATCACCTAGTGAAACACTGTAACCAGTGATTCACTTAAAAGCCTAATACTGTAACAGCTACAATATTGCAATCTTTGCCTTCCCTTCAGTTTCTGTTTTCGCAGTTTTACCCAGGAATCTAGCGTAGCTTGCCTGCCACTATTAGTTCTTTTTCTAAAGAGACACTGATTGCCCCTAACAGCACCATTACCTTCTGTTAACAGACCTGTGTTTGAAATGGCCAGAAGTTAGAGAGAGATGGTGCATCTCACTGTCAGAGTACGCAGCACCAGGATGGGATTTTCACCCACGTGTGGAATTTGACCTCTGGAGGCCCAGCACATCATTCAAATGGCCAGTGAGATAAAGTCAGTCAGTGCTGACAACAAAAGTTTAAACATTTCCAAGAATGGAGGCCCCATAATTTCTTTGGGCCCTTGTTTCAGTGTTTGACCACTTTCCTGGTAATAATAAATAAATAAATAAATAAATAAAATTCTAACCCAACAAACACCTCTTACTATCCAAGTGGGCTTTCCTGTGGTTTAATTTAAGTTTGTTGCCTCTTCCTAACACTGCATATCCACAACAAGCTTCTGGTTCTGTCCTCTCACTCTTGTGATTATTTTTTTTTTTGAAGAAACTATTTCTGCCTGTGAGCACAGACAAGGAAAGCAATCAGGCTGTTTATTAACCCGTTGCAGACTGCAGTTTCAAGAGATTAATAGAGCCAATTACTAGTAGGTCAGTCAGGGTAACTACAAACATATGATTCATGCATTCATTTGGTGTTTCAGAAGAATTACAAAGAAGTAAACAGCCAGACTGAAAACAGTTTCTCTCCCTCTTACCCTAGAAAGAGTCTTATTTTTAAGAAACATTTAGCATTAAAAAGAACTTTTGCCACAATTTTTCCTAATTGTAGTTACTCAATGTAGAGACTTCTACTCAATGTCTTCTAAAACTCAAAAAAAAATTCCCCAATCCCCAATTTTTTACTTACAATTCATGCTTTTCTAAAGTCCTTCAAATCACAAGTGCAAGTGAGCTAGATGATCAGGAAACCTATCCACCACTGGATTCTCTGTGAAGCCCTTTCCAGCCCCATTAACATTTCCTAAATTGCCACTGTTACTTACATCCATCCAAATTCTTACCCGTCCTTCCCAACTCCACTGCACTTACACTATGGGCAAACTGTGCTCAGCAGCCACAACCATTCCCAACTGAAAACAGCACAGCTTTTCACACACTGCATGTGTGTAATACTTGACATGTGACCTGGCAGAAAGCTTTCGTGGTTCCTTGTCCTGCTCTACTTGCCTAAATCCCTTAGGCCTTTACCCACTTTTAGGTACACAAGACAACTATTCCCAAAGTTATGCTGAATAAACCTTTATCAAACAACCTTTGGCATTAATGGGGTTACAATCATTTAGGCCAACCACAAATTTCCCATGATACATTTGCACTGTATTAACCACTTTTTCTAGTATTTTTGCATTCAATCATAATTCATGTGGTTTTAGGGGTTTTGTCTCCGTTGTTTAATTACTCCTAGTTTGTATATTTAGAGAGAAAGACAATTGTCATTGTCAAACTAATAAATGTACTGGTCCCACGTGCAAGCCAATGGCACTAATTACATTCTTTTTTAAAGAATAGACGGACCTGCCTTTTAAGAGGATATCTGCATAAAAAATATTACTGTACAATGAAAGTGTCTTCCATTCAAAATTCTCACTTCAAGATTTCCTTTATGGGAGTAGAACCACTCCTTATTTGACACTGCTTTTACTAAGTTTCCATTTATCTGATGGAACACTCTCTCCAAGTATACTGCGCATTTAGCACAGCTAATTGGACTCCGTTTGTACTGCCTCACATAGCAGTCAAAATTTCTTTTATATTTTTCTTTACTCCTCAATGAGGTTACCAAGATTTATAAACATATGACTGAAAGTAGTATCAACTTACTTCCAATTCTTTTTTTTATTATTATTTTTTCTTCACGTCTCTCAACTATTAACTATGCAAATTCTTCTGTTTTTCAGGTCAGGCAAATTATGCTTACTTGCTTCTGTTTGGCATTTACCACAGATTTCTGCCAGGCATCTAACTATTGCATTAAAACAAATTCCCTACCACACAATCCATACATCTATTTATGTAGTTAAAATGTAATTTTCAAAATTATTTCAGTTATAAACTGAAATATAGTGGATATAAAAATTATATCCACTACCAATATATATAAGGCCATTTTGTGCAATCCAGTAAATGCATCTAACAAATGGTGGGTAGTGAAAAGGAAGCAAAAATATCTCATTTTCTCTTGAAACTGCAATAAACTCAATGCAAATATTGTGCTTTTCTACCTATCAGTGCACTCAATTTAAGAAAATTCATCTCAATACCCAAACTCTCTCTAAAACACTAGTTATACCAAGAAGCTTCTTAATCACATTTAGCCTACATTCCAACCTCTATCCATTTCTTTTTGCTAAAGGAAAGCAGCCATTTATCAGTCCCTTTTAATTTAAAGCACAGTTGAAATCCATTGGATGATCTTTCTAGATAGACCAGACAGAGCAATGCTCCAAAAGCAGGTGGACCCTGCTGTCCTTCACATCCTGCAGCACCACCGAAGCCTTTAGAGCAAAAGCAGGCAGGCTACAGGAAATGTGCTGGTGATGCACCCTGCACAGAACACCAAGCAATGGCTATGCGTTACACAAACACAGAAGCAAAAATCTGAGTGATACAAAATCAGTTAATGGAAAAGTCGTGGGTTTTGGCTAAGGTCTCCAGCTCTACTACTGCACTGATTTTTTTTTCCTGACTTGAGAAGGCTAGTCAATAGTTTGACTTCTGTCAAACTTCTGTTTTCTGCAGAGTTGCTGCTTCTAACACCTTTACCTATGGCCTTTGTCGCTTTCAGATGGGCTGTTTTTCACTCCCTTAAAAAATGTTGATGCTCAACTTCAAGAATGCAAAAAAGTCAATTTTTGCTCCATTTGCTTTATTGAAAGATTATTCTTCAAATCAAGTGGGCATTTTGTTTTAATCAGCACAGACACTTCAAGAGCAAGTGTCAAGCTGATGGAATTGCCTGTAGCACAAGGTGAGTTATGGGAGGAAAGCACCACTCAGATTACAGTTCCACTATAAATTCCTACCTAGGCTGGCATCTCCTCTAAAATAGTATTAGAGGACAGAGACAGCAAAGATTGTAACTTCAACTCCTTCCATCTTCATTACAAAGGTCTCTCATAATACACTTTTTTGACATTGTGATAAGCTTCACTCTGCTCCCCTGGATGTTTCACACTTCTTTATATTTTAGGTGTAACACCTTCTGATCATAGCCTAGTTTCTTGAAGGATTGTGTTGTTCTTTTTGATCCTGGAAGGCAAGCTTGGACTAATCATGCACCACCCCTCCAATTAGCAAAAGCATCAGATGAAGACATTTGTCAGCATAAATTTTATACATTGCATTATATAGCTGACAGAAAAGATCATTCAGGCTTTTATTCACTTAAACCTAAAAAGTTTGCGGCTTTTTTTTTTCCTCTTCACACCATTAGCTGAAAAATTCAAAGAGCAAACTTGCAATAAGTCAGACCATGAGCTTCAAAATGTTAATTTGCTCTTTTTCATCACAGGATTTCTTGTCTGTTTTGCTGGTGACAGATTACAACATTCAATAAGAAATGAGGAGATGAATAAGAAGATTAAAGACAACAGTGTTGCTACCTCCTGGTCTTCCTTGATCTGCTTTAACGTGAATCTTAGAATCACAGACCTCAAAACTCAGCCAAGGAACTGGGTAGCACACAAAATATAATCTTAAGCAACCTCCCTCAAGCAGAAATCTTACTGCAAGGGTAGATAACATGAAACAGAATAACTGGAAAGACTAATCCTAGCTCTCAGCACCAGTGTTAGGGAAAGCCCAGTGAAACAGAATACAGCTTAAAAAGGCAATTACCAGACAATTTCCAGCATCACTGGGTTTCTGTGAGTGTTTTCCCTATCGGCCAACATTTAAAAATGGGCACCTTAAGCAGAAGCCCCAGACCAAGATCAGGTCTCCTAACTTTTCTGCAGACTCAGCTAACAGTCTGGAAACTAGCATTTAAATGCTGGAGCTGCATAAGTTTGCTGTTGGATATATATATTTTTATATATAATTTTTGAGAGCAAAGTGGAAGGTGCAGATTAAGAAGGAAGTGCAAGCCCAGATCCAAATACAAATCTTCATTGGCTACATCTGTATTACTGAGAAATTCACCACAATAGAAAAAAAGTGGTAGATGGAGGTAGTCAGTGCTACAACCCTCTTCAATACTTGTTGAGAGCCCCATGGGCAATCTAGCCCAGGCTCTAGTTCAGCACCTAAGCTCTGAGTTAGGCACAGAGGATGATATGGGGATCACAGAGGGAACACTGGCATGACTGCTTGAATCAGGAAGCAACAAAACCACTCTGCAAATCAAACTGACAGGCAGGGAACAGAGAAAAACACATTAGTTTAAGAATCAAAGACAAATCTGGAGAATTTGTGGAAGCTCAAATGTTACACCCATACCTAGTGTCAAGTTTCTGGCTTGAAAGTACAGCCGTTCCCATTGGAACTAAGAATTCCAACTAAGAATTAAGAATTTTGAAATTACTGTAATTTGTTTTTTTTAAAGCAGTAGAGTACTTGAACTTCATTTCTTCAAATGTTTCCTCTTCCTCAGATGAATTCTCATGAGAAAGACTGCTCTTTCCAGAATAGTTGTCAGATACAGAACACAAGTTCATGCATTAAAATTTTATGTGCAGCTGACACAAGCCCCTCCTGTGTCCTCCCCATAACTTATTCAATAATGTTAAAGCAAAGACCCAGTCAGATGCAGCTGAAATTAATTATATAAAATCATTTGGATTTGTTTTCCCTTTGGAGATTTAGAGTAATTCAAAAAATATAATTGCAGTGTATAGCTGAGACACACATTTTAATTTTGAAACTGCAACCATGCAGAAACATTTGAAATAAAAATATAACTTTAAAATATCTGCACTGTGTGAGGATAATTTCTTGGTACAATATTTCTTATGGCAGAAAGCTGCCTATCAATGATTTTAAATGGAACCTAAACATTTAAGTTCTTTTGAAGCTGTTAAAAAACCTACTTTTGAAAGCCATATGGTTAAACTTCTAGAAGATATTCACTTCTAGAACAATCCTATTACCCTCACCTAAGTTGCTTAGTAGTGCACAAATCTAATGTTAAAAAGTCAGATTCAGTTTAAAGACAGAGATTTGTAGGAATTAATAGACCTTATGTTCACCAGGCTTTTCTTGGTCCTTAACCTCACTTTACAGTTCCTCTACCCAACAATCATTCAATGGTTTTAGACCAGCCTCCACAGACCGGTGTGGAGCAGCATGACAGCATCTACATCATGCAGTTGAAGTCTGATGATCAAATATGGCAAACCTATGCCCAAATCTTCTACTGCTGTGTGCAGTAGTCCCATGCAGGCATCAGGTGACAATGCTATTGCTAACAATTCACTTCCTTCCTTTACCCTCACAGTGAGCTGGTAACCAGTTTCCCTAGTTGTCCCTTGACAATGGTAAAAGGACATAAATGACCTTTTAAATTCAAACCCTCAAAAAAACACTAACTGGCAACTCTATTGGAAAAAGCAAGTTATGAACACACTTTTACTACCTATGGGTTCTGTCCTCATATTCTGAGGCAGGTGGAATAAGGTGTCCCTGCTAATGAGAAATGAGCTCATTTATCTGACCCATCCAAAGCAGATGTCAGAAAAGTAAAGGCCTACGCTTCAACTGTTCATTTTTACTCTCTAGTATTATTTGACTTTTTCAGCAAGGCAGACATGTACACCATCTAATCTTCCAGCTGCCAATCTCCACCTTTTTTTACTAGCTTATCTACATCCATGTGTTTTCTAGCCTCCAACTTACTTTATCTTATCTTTAGTGTGACCTGTCTTCTACTTGTCACAACCTTTCTCAGTTCCCAGACAGATGACCACATCCATCACATCTATTTCTTTTAATCTCCATTGCATTCAGCTTCCCTTTTGGAAGACACACACTGAGTTTAATCACTGTAAAACCATGCAGCTACAAAATTGGACATATCATAAATATTAACTGCATACTAAAACAATGGCAAAGCAATGAAAATAATCAGCCACCATTGAAATGTATTTACGTACTAGGGGATCCATTTAAACGGCAGCTTGTAAAACAGCATGCGAGTTTTCCTGTGGTTCTTTACTTCTGAAACAACTCAATGTTACATGTTCAGGTACCCTACAGATGGGGTTACTAATGTGCAACTGCTTCTGGCTGCTACTACCTATCAACTTCTTTATAGAGGTTATAAGATGGAAATTTCTACCAGCATAAGTTTCCCACTAGTGCACAATTCCATGCTTTTCACACTGCTTTCCCATTCTCTTTTGGAAATAAATAGGCAACATTTATGTTTTAGTTTCTTTAGGTGTTTTAAAACTACAGTTAAATGGCTAAGCTCTTGTGAGGATGAACTCACAGTAGATTCACGTGATTCTAACAAGGCAGCAATTGAGACAGTCCTTTTGTAATAACATTTTGTAAAGGTCAGTCTTGCTACTTTATGCCCAAAATTCCCACAAATAAAACATTCTAGACTCTTTAGTCTTCTGTGATAGGTGAAAAAATGGAACTGCAAAAACTTTGCTGATGGCCTTTTAACATGAACACAGTGTTGAGAAGAGCTCTCCCATAAGCTTTTGAAGTTCAGAAAATAACGTATTTTTCCAGACTACACTATTACCTTTTCTTAGTCATATTCAAACTTCAGCTGTGAGGCATTCATAAATACTTTTCAAATTTAATACACACAACTGATGAAACAGAAACTGAGACCTTGATCTAGACACAGCTAGCTGCAGTGAAGTCTCAATTAGATTCTTGATAAAATCAGACTTCAGCACATACAGAAGATCTTTACTGACTAGAATACATATTTGCATTTATTATGCACTAAAGCTGGGGAAATTTCTTTTTCTGATCATATAGGCTTGGGGAAAAAAAAACTGTCTTTCAAATTTTGATATATATATATATATATAAGAATTTATCCTGGGACCATTTGGCTAACAACTGCTTTTTAAGTATCATTTTGCACACTGTATTCATCTTTCTTAGCATCAGAAAGGCTCCTGTAGTCCTATTAAGTTGAATTAAAAGAACTAATTGAAGACATGTAGAGAAAGGGGGAAAAAGCTGTGTCTGAAATTCAGGGGAAAAGACACAAAAAACAACCACCACCATCTGCGAACTCCTAGCCAATAAACTCAGCTGTGACTAAAGAGGTCAAAGAAGTAAAATTCAGCTGTCTGCACTGTTTAAGCACAAGTCTGAGGGTAGGAGTGGCATGAACAAGACACAGTCCCGCACCCAGGGCAGGCCAGAAGATGCAATGCCTCAGGGACAGCCTTGAGAATCCCAATTCCAATTTCTCTTCTTGTCCCACCAGGCTATGTAGAGAAGTAAGCAGTTCACAGCCCATGTTCTCTTGTTTCCCTATTGCCCAATCCAAATAGTGGCATAATGAGAGCCCAGAGGAAGACCTTGATTTTTGCTTGACCCATTCTTGCTCACAATACGACTCTTTCTGTTATCACATAGCACTTTGAAAAAATTCTGAAGATTCTTTAATGGTGAAGATATCTAGTTACATTTTTCTCATTAATATTTTAGTTCTGACAAGACTTTGATGTATTTGATATTTGCCAACCTGAAATACAAATAACACAGAACCATTGCCTGATTGAATATTGAATATTAGATATAGCACTTTATTAAAATTCAGATACTATTGCAGATTTTATTGCTTTGAATATGCAACCTCAGTTGCAGAACCAATCTTTGCCTTCATCCAAATGAAAAGTAGAGTCTCTAAGTATTTGTGGATCCTAAGTTTTCTGAATTAAAGAGTAGGAACAAAAGATGACACAGGAAGATGCTGATGGAAGCAATGAGGCAGCAAAGCAACTGCCCTTGCCAGATTTTTGTTAACATGCATTTATTCCAGCACTCTCACTGTGGCATGCACACCTAAGCATTCAAAGCAGTTCTTCTGAATGATTAAACAAAGAGAACATATCTCCACAATTACTAAGCCAAAAGGTGACTTGAGGTGAGGTTTCCCCTATTTTCTCTCTGATGCTCATTGAAAGAGTTGGTAAATGATTTCATGAGTTGACATGCTGGAGAAAGAGCCCTTGAGAGCAGGACTGAAGGGGAAATAACAAAGCAACTGAAGAGTAACCTGGCCAGAGGCATGTGCTACACTTTAAATGGGACAGCCAAGCAGCTCCACTACCGTGCATTTGTTTGGAGTTAAGCAAGGGTTTCAGTGAGGTGCAAGAAGCTGTGAAACAGAATCTTGAAATCTTTACATTTCCAAAGACTGCACACATGTGCTCAGCTCACCAAACATTTTGACTGCTTCTCATGGCCAAAAACCAGAGGTGTGTTTGGCATTCTCCTAACTCTTCCCTCTCAGGGATTTGCCTCCTTCTCCTTTTTTTCTTAATCCAAGAATAAAATCGGTGGCTGTCCTTTGCACATCTTGTAGACCCTCTTTGTGTATGTGAAAACATAAGGCCACAAGCTGGCACAAACCTAGAATTTTATAAATCTATTTTAGAAACCTATTTATTAATTCTTCCTGTAAACCTGGAATTTAACTCCTCACCACATCCCTCACTGCTCAGCTGACAATAACTACAAGCTCAGGGAAGCAAAGTAATGATGGGCATGCTTAAAAAGGGAAAGTTACTTGTACCATCTAACCCATCCAATGCAAAGCATCATTTTGAGTATAACTGGTCTTACCTTCTCCCAGAGAGGCTACCCCTGCCATCCCACCATTACCAAAGCCTTGTTACATACACTCAATGCTGGGCTCCAAAGTGTTCTAAGGGCAAATGACATCTAATATTTGAAAAGACCTGTGGTGAATCATTTCCCAGGAAAACTTTTTGCTATATTTGCCAATAAGTTCTTTAAAGAGGGCACAGATGTCCGATGACTGCAAAAGGGGAGATATTCAGATGAAAAAACAACCAAAAAATCACAACCTATGTATACTACTGATTTTAAAGGATAAAGTTGGAAATAAACTAACCTCAAAAACAAAGGTTGATGGAAATCATCACCATGCCCCAAAAAATAACCATATCAAGACACACATTATGTTCTATTGATCTTTTCCTCTTGCATGACAAGCAAATATCAAGACCATAAGTTTAACGCCTGTAAGAAGAACATAGCTGCATATCACACAAAGGAAAAACAGAAGCAAAAAACAGTGATGAAAGCTTGAAAAATAAAAAGAATAATGCAGTTTTTTTTAATGCAGAATTTTTATCACAAGCTTATCTAGAAGTCTGTGACTGTTCCTTCTCTCTAGAAATATGTATTGCCTTGTCCATTTGAAACTGAATGTCATTGGATAACCCCAAATAGCAACTAAGAACCACACAACCACTTGCTCTCTCCCCACCCTGAGAGTGGGGGCAAGAGTCAGAAAAAGGAAAACTTCATGGGTTTAGATAAGAACAGTTTATTAATTGAAACAAAATATAATATACTACTACTAATAATAATTGTAATAAAAATGAGAGAAAGCAGTAAAACATAAAGAAAGCAAGTGACACATAGTTCCTGAGCAGCAATTAGTTCCCTCCCAACCAACTCCCTACAGGCTGTATACTGAACATTATGTTCCTTTGTATAGAATATTCCTTTAGCCACTTCAAGCCAGCTGTCCTGGCCATGCTCCCTCACAGCTTCTTATGCATCTGCTCACTGGCAGGCATGGGAAAATGAGGAGTCTTTAATTTAGAATAAGCACTACCTAGCAACAATTAAAACATCAGTGTTATCCAGATTATTCTCATACTAAATCCAAAACACAGCACTGTACCAGCTACTAGGAGGAAGATTCTGACCTCAGCTGAAACCAGACCACTCAAAGGAGGAAGTCAAGGCATATGTATGACTGCCACTTTAAGAAGGTGTCGTCCCCAAAATATTCTTTGTTAACTTGGGTAAAGCAGCATTAAGAAAAGCATCAATCCTTCCAAACACCTCTCACAATGCTGGTTGCCCTTGGGCACTCAGTGAGGAAATGCTGCTCCAAGGAGCAATGCAGCTGTGTATAAGAGGGCAGCAATGACAGGCTTGGTTTAAGACTCAGATCCCCTCCTCTATGGCTCAGAAAACCCATCATACCCTGGGTTACATTTAAGTGTGACCAGCCAGCCAAGGGAGACTATTGTGCCTCCCTACGCCACCCTCCTCAGTGCAGTGCTGCATCCAGCTCTGGAGTTCCCTGCATAAAAAGACATGGACCTGTTGGAACAAGTTCAGAGGAGGTTCATTAAGATCCTCAGAGAACTAAAGTACCTTTCCTTTGGAGAAAGGTTGAGAGAGTTGGTGTTGTTCAGCCTGGAAAAATGCTCTGGAAGACCTTGCAGCTGTACCTAAGGGACTCCCACATGAGATCTGGAGAGGGACTTTACAAGAGGATGTAGAGATGGGACAAGGGGAAAGGCCTCGAACTGAAAAGAGTGGGTTTAGATTAGATACTATGAAAAAATTCTTCACTGTGAAGGTGGTGGAGCACTGGAACAGATTACCCAGAGAAACTGTGGAGGTCCATCCCTTCAAGTGTTGAAGGCTATATTGAATGGAGCTTTACACAACCTGGTCTAGCGAAAGGTGTCCCTGTTCATCAAAGAGCATTAAAACTGAGTGGTCTTTAAGGTTCCTTTCAACCTAAACCATTCTACAGCTCCTCCATNACAACCTGGTCTAGCAAAAGGTGTCCCTGTTCATCAAAGAGCATTAAAACTGAGTGGTCTTTAAGGTTCCTTTCAACCTAAACCATTCTACAGCTCCTCCATTGCAGTTTCCTATTGGTAGAAATCAACTCAAACCTCTGGAACCTTCTGGCTATCCATGCTCATGAAAGACTAATTTGATTATTAAACAGTAAGAAAAGAAAATAGACTAATTCAGTTGGAAGAAACCTACAGCAATCATCTAGTCCAACTGCCTGAGCAATTCAAGCTGACCACAACTTAAAGCTTGTCTTCAATGTCATTGCCCAAATGCCTCAAACACTGACAAGCCTGGGGCACTGACTATTTCTTTGGGAACCCTGTTCCAGTGTTTGAGCACCCTCTCCATAAAGAAGTGCTCACTCATGTCCAGTCTGAACCTCCCCTGGCACAACTTTGCAACACACATCCTATCAGTGGATACCAGGGAGAAGAGCTCAGTACCTCCCTCTCCCCTCCTCAGGAAGCTGTGGAGAGCAGTGAGGTCACTCCTCAGCCTGCTTTGCTCCGAACAAGACAAACCCAAAATGCCTCAGCTGCTCCACTTAAAACAATGCTTATAGCCCTTTCACAGGCTTTGTTGCCCTCTTCTGGACATACGGAAAAAAGTCCATGGGATTGACATGAAGAAGGACAATGATCTCAAACACACCCACACACCCTTTAAAAATTTTTCTTAATTTGACAAAGGTCTGTAATAGAGCAACTAACAGTTTCTAGACTCTTGCCCTTGAAAGCGTAAATCAAAAATTTACTCTGGAATTACAGTGTCAGTCTGGGTTACACTGAATTTATCAGAACTGCACAATTCCAACAATACAGTTTACGGTTCTGTCCTCTCAAAGCTCTGGTTCTGCTGAAAGCTCATTTTGTATTCAGCTGGAGAGCTTTTTGTTTTGTTTTATATCTCTCCTCTGGCTATACTAAATCTTACTTTCAAGGTCAATTTGCTTTCCCAACAATAACTAATTTAGCATCACAATGCCACAGTGAGTTATGCAAAAATCATCTTCTCTATACTTCAGATTAGGATTCAGAATCACAAAAATTTTCCCATGTTCACACAGGGACTCACCAGGGAACACAAACCATGCATCTTCAGCCCCATCAACTGCAAGACCTCGCCATCCATTTTAAAGTCAAGAATAATACTGCATTTATTTCATTCATAAACCACATTAAATCATTATGTTATTCTTAATAATCTGATTCTCCTTCTTGATCTCAATCACTTAATTTCTAATCTTATTATTGTCAAATACAATTATTTTTAATTAAGCATGTTCCATAATCAAAGTGTTTTTATTGATTTGATGCTCTATTGTCTAAAAGGGCCCAAGTACCTCTCCAGACTTATTTTCATATTTGGACACTGCAATATTTTTTCCCTATTCTTTACATCCAGTAGTATAATGAGTGTTGTGACCTTTCTAATAAGAGATAGGCTAATAGAACCAAGGTATTCATCTGGTTTTCATGAAGCTTATGGTAGCTTTGTGTTTTATGTCTCAAAATTTGAGCAGACTCAAAGGTTCAAAAGTTCCTAGGTGGGTTTCCTATCTGCATCCCTACACAGAGCACAGTCATAAACCCCTTTGCTCTACAAAATCTAAAAAAAAAAACCTGTGTTTTCTGTGAAGATACTCCTCTGCCCACAACAGAATCTTCTCTGGTACTGAGACCAGTATTCAGTCATTTTTATAAACACACAAAGTTCCCAAATGCCTTTTCCACTCTTCTCAAAGTAAGGCAATGTCTCCTCTTCTGAAATTTTTGTTTTAAAACTATGCTAAACAGACTTCTATCCTTACAAGGAGTTTGTTTAATCTTCTTAAGAGACAGCTGATCATTTCTTGTTTAGGCTTTCCATCTTTCCATACCTAATACTAGGAGGCCATAGAAGCAATATCACTCTTTCATTTATTACTTGAAAGTACTTAAATGGGGAGGGAACCACACAACACGATCCACCCCACAGAAAAATAAAAAAAGAGTTTTTCCTTTAAAATTACAACAACTCGGTGCCCACTTCTGTGGAACTACATTAGGATAGATAACTATTCATATGTGTAACTATTATGAAATGAAACTTGCTGCCAAAAAGGAGAAATAATTAGCCCAGTAAGAAAAAAAAATTCAATTTTTTGTACCATTAGTTCATTTTTTCACATCACAAAAAGCAACAGTTCCATGTTTCTGGGAAGTTCCTGAGGACTCTAGGAGAAAAAAAACAGTGATGAAGAAACTACTGATTTTTGCTGTGCCCTTGATGTTTTGACATTGAGAAAGTAACTGTTTTCTCAAAATAGAACTTAAAGGTAATGGAACATCCATATGACATAAGATGAAGAGAGACAAGGAGAGAAAAAACATACAGGGGGAAAAGAGGTGACTTAGGAGGACAGACAGGTACAAAGATTGAACTGTTCAAGAAGAATGCTGGCTTGTCACCTACAAATAACCCAATATCACGTGCAGAACAGGCTCTTGTGTATTAGGTGAGGAGCACTAACTCACACCATTCCAACATGACTGCATGAAACTGTCAGAGCCCACTGTCACGACGGCAAATGTTGTTTATCTTCTTCTTATGGTAAAACTCCACAAAAAATACTTAAATATTTTAATAAAATAGAATTAAAATAATTATTTCACATAAATGTTACCTATTGCCATCCATTTCCTTTTTCTTTCTAATTTATGGAACCAGTATATACTGTCCTCTAAAACCTTTTTACCCATATCCCTCAATGAAAACTCCTTTCCATCTGGCTGCATACTAAAGTGTGAATTTATATGTAAAATAACGGGTTGTCTTCATGCCTATATTTTTATTATTTATTTTAAGAGTTGTCACATTGAAATGGCGCTTTAAATCAAAAGATGGTGTATTTCTGACAACCCTTGGCTGCCATATATCACCCTTTATCACATTACAATGGACCAGAACATAGCAGGACATGATTTATTGCTGTCAGGATAGGCATTTTGAAGAACGGCTCCACGAAAACTTTCAAAAACATCACTATGTTGATGACATTTTCTTCCAGTTTGGGGGGTTTTTAAGGGCTCATTTTCCTCTCACAATCTGAAAGAAGCTAAGTATCAAGAAAACAGAGTCTCTACCAATAAATCAACTATCACCAGTATCCACAGCTTCAGTTGTATCTAAAATTCCCAAGGGTATGCTCAATAAGAATGCTCATCTCAATTCCTACTGAGATGTAGGAATGTTTCACACCCGAAGAACTGCCATGAAAAGTTTTCATTTGCAAGAAGCTGTATCAAATATACAGTTACTGACATCACTTATAGTTCACAAGAATAAGTGACCAATGACATTTTTTTACATGTGTGTCCTTATTTTACACACACACACACACACACACAAAAACCCTTCTCCTTCCAGGCATAGAATGAACTATGAAACAGATACCTGAAGCACTGTCATCTTCTATAAAGACAAAAAGATGATGAAAATAAATCAACCATTCCACAGGGTATCAGTGAGGATGAAAACTCACTGATTTTGCTGAGTTCTGCCACTACTGATAGTCACTATAGCTGTAAAGCACTGACTCCAACTAAAGCAAACCAAAACGCTCTTTTTGTATCCATTGAATTATATAAACTTCACAGGCTCACTCAAACACAAGACTGGAATTTGATATGTCCCTGTTTCCCATGGTATCTTGTGGGAGAAATTCTTGGTGTAAGAGCCAACATAATTTGCTAATCTGGATATGCTCTTTCATACATTTACTTCTATTGGGTGGATTCAATTCTCCATCTTTGGAATTGTATGAAAAAGTAAGCACAGAATGACTACCAGCAACATGTCAATAGCTGAACTGATATTTGCCAAAACACACGTAACACAGTACTTTGACAACATACAACAGATGTGCAGAAGGCAGTCTAGGAATTGGAGAAACATACAAAGGTACTTTCCTGGATAACCACTTGATTCAAGAAGGTGAAGGAATTTGAAGCTTTAGAAGAACTTTCTAAATCATAAAAGCACTAAAATTCCATTTTAAGGTGTGTGTCATCGTGGATTTTCTCATATTCATGTAATGCATTTATCTTTTAACCCACATTGAGATTTAGGATTTACAATATCCTCTACAACATTTTGTGGCAAGTAGTTCCTCATGGTATCTTAAATCTGACACTAGCTGTTTTAATCTGTTTCTCATTCTTATAAAAGAAAGAGTAGACAGGATTACTTCCTCCATATCTTCCAGGATAAGATTAGATGGAAACTGCAGAGATTAAATAGACTTCTTTCTCAAGGCAGAATAAATTCACCTCCATTTAACCATTCCTTTAGCATAGCTATTCCACATAAATCTGAGCATTTATAATGAGCTGCTTACCAATTTATGGAAAATGTTAACGTCTGTGAGACAGTTTCCAGTTTCTCCTGCTCACATTTGATCTTGAGGCAGGAATCTGAAAAGGAACAGGTCAACTTGCACAAGACATCTCTGTGTTTCAGAGCTGATGGGTCAATGCCAACCTCAACTTCTACTGCTTTAGCGGTGACTCCCCAACACCTACAAACATGGTAAAAGCACTTTTTCAGAGGACAGATACGGTAAAACGTTGGGCTCTTCCTTCCAGTAAGCTATGATCCATTTAGGCAAATTAGACATTACTTTCAGTCCCTACCCAGGAAATATCCGATGGCATGTTACAGCCCAAAAAAGGGAACTGAAAGGAAAATACTTAGCACACTATTAAATCTGCCCCACAAAAGTGTCAACACGTTAGACTTTCTTTTTTTACCTAAGGAATTTGCCTAATTTGTAAAGAGCAAACATTCGCTTGCTGTTATTTTTTTACACTCATTTATATGTTCTGGGGATAGTTTGTGAATGGGTACAATAACTCTCATTGGTTCACATCATATTTCCAAGTACACATTTGTTATATGTTTTCAAAGCCATTTTGGCCCATCAATGTCCAAATATATTTCATAAGTGAGAAATCTCACACCTCCAAAATGTACTTGCCTATTTCCTGAACCGCTGACAGATACCCAACTCTATTGAGAACACATACGTGTGAATTGAGTCTACCAGGATGCAAAATCTGCTATTTCAGTGAATTCCATTAATTGAGTCAAAACATACTAGAAATTTCAATTTTTCCTGAATCCTTTTGGAACAAGTTGTTTCTTAAGAAACCACTCAAGGACTTAAAGCTGCCTCCCACAGAGAAGGGCAGAAGCCAGCAGTCTAATTCAGCAAGGCTGATCATGCACAGATTGCTAGCCTTTCATCTGCTCTAAGAGAACTCAGTTGAGGACTGAAGGAAAGAACACAACTAGACAAAAATTAAATTTCATCCCACGTAAAATCTTGAAATCTTTTAATCCCATTTAAACAAGCTTCAAACTGTGAATGTCCTCCAAGAAGATTCAAAACCCTTTCTGTGCAAAGATGCAGAATTAGTGTTTCATTTAAGTACGGACAAGAGGACACACATGAGTTCTGAGGAATGCTTCGAGCAGTGGGAGAATTTTATCTGTACACAGAAATAATGGATGGGAGGGATGAAGAAGAATGAGACAGACTCTTATCAGTGATGCCCTCTGAGAAAAGAGACAGTGGGCACAAATTGAAACAAAGTTGTTTATGAATAGAACAAAACCCTTTTTGTACCATTTGGTTTGACCATTTGTGTGGTCAAACACAAGTTGCCATAGAGACTGGGAGGTCCCCATCTGCAAATATACTCCCAAGTCAATTAGGCAATGTCCTGGGCAACTTGTGGTAGCTGATCCTGCTTCAACAACAGGCTTGGACCACACTGTCTCCAGAGGTCTCTTACAATCTCAACCATTCTGCCTCTGTAGTGAAGAGACAGGAGGACAAAGAAATCTCTGCTGCAAAAGCCACAATTAAGCTGCACAGGCAGCATGTAGCCAAGTTCCAAAGATCTCAGTGGTGGAACAGACCTGGCACTCAACTTTGATTTGATTACCCCTCTGGCCAAGCAGGGCCGTTCTAAGGAGAACACATGCCACATCAGCATGAACTCGCAGCGTTAAGTTAGCAGAGTCATGTTAGAGATCACCTGCATCTGTCTATAAAAAAATAACAGAAATACCTCTCTACAGCAAGTCAGCCAGGAAGGAAAAAAAAATTCAATTTTCCTCTCCTCCCCTTTGTTTTTTTGTTGTTGTTCTTTTGCAGTGGGAGGGGTTGTGTTATTTTTTTTTTTTATGTATCTGTCAGTAGAAACAACAGGTCCACTGCATTCCCCTGGGAGTTTCACTGGGAAAGTGCTCCTGGCTCAGGACTTCTCAGTCCTAGGGCTATCTTGCCCAGCTAGCTACAGCCTCCTCAGCAGCTTCTACCACTGCAGAGCTTTACTGCATTTTTTCTGTTCTGCAATTTGCTGAAGAGAATCAGCAACACAATCAATGGTTTAAAATAAGAATGAGCTGGAGCCAATGTTTCATTCCTTCCCAAAGAGACATGAAATAGAGAAAAGCAGCTAATTATACTATATAATTTCTTAATATCTCAGACAGAAAAGGAGGTTGTTTTTATGGTCTGAAAATGTATTCCTTCCAAATAGAAAGAAATAACTTGAAATGAAAGTACTCCATTGATCTTTCTGATGTAATAATTTCTAATACATACCTTTACCTATTTACTTATATTATTGTTCTTCTATACTTGAGGGCTAATTCTCTTTTACTCAGAAATCAGCCTCCAAACAGTTTTTGACCTGAAATAAAGCTCCAAGTCTCTCACTGATATTCTTTTAATATATACAGTAAGTATAGTCCCCACTCATAGAAAATCTCAGATATAAACATTTTAGGTCCACGTGTAGTTGCTCCATTGTTCTTGTAATGTTTCTCAACACAAGTATATTTCCAATCAAATATAAAATAAAATTTGTGTGTGATTATTACAAGAAAGCAAAGAAAAAAAAAAGAAAAATAAGCAGTATGCACACAAATAAAGAACGCCACTGCTCTACTTTCTGGGTGAGTTCAGAGCAGGAATATTTTTTTTTTCCTTCAGAAACCTTTATTAAACACCTAGATTAACAAACTATCACAGTACAACTAAGTCAATTTGCATAGTACAGGCAACATAAAGATTTCACTCTGGGATTCCACACCTGGTCCTACAGCCACTGACCTCTGTTTTAAGCCCGTCATGCCTCATAAAATGCTGTTACTTGGTCTCTCTGCAAGGGAGAGAGCAAAAAGGACAACACAAGTTTCCATACTAAGCTGCCATCCACCCAGCCTTATTTAACTCTTACAGACTGCAAAAGCAACACTAGTTTTAAACTAGCTAAAACTTGGTGTCTAATAAATGACATGCTACCCCTTAAAAACTTTGAAGAGATTTTGATCTATTTCCTTAAAATTTCCCCTAACTTTCTGCAACTCCACAGGAAATGAGAGATGATTCTCCTTTACAGCTGTTTACATTTGTCTGCATCACATTTATCATTGCACGTACTAAAGGCATACCCTAAGGATGCTGACACACTCTACCACATTTCATACATACAGAATTTGGCAACCAGAGAGGGGTGAACAGGGTTAACCCTCCTCTGAAACATTGGAAACTGGCCAAGATTAAAAATATGAGAGGTGAGGTGTGGTAATCCTGTCAGAGGCATTGAAGCCCGTCATGCATTAAACTAATCATCAGCCTTTGGATCCAGAATGGGAGAGTTTGAGGCAAAGTAACTAAATAACCACTGAGCTCCAGGTAAAAGCAATAGGCAAAAAGTCTGTTGAGCAGTTGAAGATGGAGGACATACAAGGGACAGAGGACTATTTAAGTTCTGGAAACCTAGTAGAAGACCAGAGAAGGTGCTGGGAGATGAGGAATTATTTCAAGCAGAATAATGAATGATAAGGCAAAAACAATTCTGGAGCTCATGCTGCCTGCCAGCAAGTCAGTTCCCTCAACTGTGTAAAAGCTCTGGCATTATAAGATCAGTTTTTCCACTTTCTGGAATGCAACTTTATCACAAACGATCTCTGGACTTGAAAGGCAACAAACCTTCCTCCAAGCTGCCCTACAACTGACCAAAAGCGAAGAGGCTGAGTGCCTGTGCCGAATTGGCAGAATTGGCTTAGTTGCACCTGTTAAAGAAACCAAGTGTACAAGTTCCTATGTACACTAGGTATTTAACCTGCATAAACAAAGTGCCTTGAAATTTTTGGCTGTTTTCTATGACATGAAGACCTTAATTACAATAAATAAGATGTTTTAGTATGAAAGAGATAGACACTGAGTGATATAGCTTCTAGAATCGAGACTGCATCGTAAGTTCAGATTTCATGCAAAAAAAAAAAAGTAGCAATTCCAGATATTCCTGATTTTGTAAAAATTTTGTGTCTTAATCAGTCAACCTAAAAAGTCGTACCACAAGTAAGCTCTACATTTAATTTTTAACAGTCATCTACTAAAACCTTTGTATTATGTGTATTGCCTCAAGGGCCTCCCCCCACCTAGAAGGTGCTTTTCTGTATTCAGAAAAGAATATTCAAGTATTCAGGTGCACAGATGCTTAAACATACCTATACATGATGGTTCAGAACATTTGTATGCTTTTTATTCTGTGTGCTTCTCCTTGGATGGCTGAGTCAAGCATGATGGATTAGAGTTGTTGTTAAAACACAAAGTCATTCAATGACAGTCTGACAGAGGGCAATTGCCTAAAAAAGCACTCTGTGAGCTGGCATTTTGGGCCAAATAAATCAGCTAAAGCAGTTCCTCTAGTTTTTCCTCAATGATATTTTGTTAAAACTTCTACATACCATCTTAAAAGTCATCTTGATTAAATGCTGTACCCGATGCTTGCAATTGAGCAGTAGTTGAGAAAAAGTAGCAGTGTATATCATGTGTTATGCACAGTATGGCCAAACTCTTGAATGTTATTTCTCCTAGTTAGCTATAAGCCCAGTATAACCACTTCCTTCTTTATATGCTTTGCTAATAGAAGCAACACATGAAAAACCCTGACCAAGACAGCTGTTGGCACTATAAAACTATGTTTTAAACTACCAAGATAAAGGCTTGTGGAGGCAGGCTGAACTGCCAGCCAGAAATTACACCTCTGTCTGATACGGCTTTTGGTGATTGTCTGTCTGCATTGCTTTCAGCTGTTTCCAATATAAAAGTGCTCTTTCATTTGCATAGATGTGTTTTTCCATCCTGTTTCAGACAAATAGCTACTAGCAGTTACTCATTGCTTTTGGAATCAGGTCCTCAGATGTGAAACAGCTCTTCAGTAAGGCTGACTCTGACAAGAACTGCTCAAAATATTTTTTTATCCAAAAGGTACACAATACACATCTTGCAATCCACAATGGTATGCCAACGTGCACCTTAATTATTAGCATTTTAAAAAAGCCACAGTTTGTCTGATTTTCGAGAGTATTAAAGAGAGGAGGAAAATAATCCCACAATGTAGTAGCAGCACAATGTATAAAGATAAAAGAATAGCACAGGACTCCAGAGTCTCTTTTTCAGAAACCTACTGCCTTACCATTATTCATTCTGAATTTTGGTGAGTTTCCTAAAAGTATGTATTTTTAAATCACTGTTCCTCAAAAACCAGTATGGGTCATGCTTATGAAATCATGACAATCTTTTCAAGAGTCTAACCTTCCACTTTTTACTTGAGCCATCAATTACAGTTGGACTGCACAAAGAGGACATCACTACAGTTAAACTATTCATTAAGGGTTTGAGTTCAGAAAATCTGATTCAAATATCAGGAATATCCACATTATAAAAAAATATAATGTCTACCTAGGGCAAAGACAGTTGTTGTCTTGATCAATCTAAGATAGCCACATTTAAATTGTAGTGGGGGTAGAGTTAAGAGGATAGAGAAATCTTTAGTTTAGGGTTCTCCCCTACTCCACAAAAAAAAAGTGATTTGGAGAAGCAATCACATATTCATAAAGCAATCCTACATTGCCAAATCATTTGTAGTAAAAAAAGGTTCTCAATAAATAAAATTCATTCAGTCCCAAATATTCTAGTTTGAAACTATGTTTCTTGCAAGTATACTAGCCTTACTAGTATACTAGAAAGTGTGCTTTAAGGGTAAATACATTAGAATCAGAAAGGCTCTAGAAATATGGCATTTTCAGTGACCTATTTGTTTTCATGGCATCTCATCTCCCAGTTAAAAAAAAAAAAATAATCACAAACATTCCACAAACAGTCCCAGGAATCTAACAACATTGCTCAGCATGGTACTCTTTTCCATCCCCAAGTCAGATGTTTCCCTTTCTTGAAAAGGATGTGGGCAATTGCTAACCACTGAAGTAATGAAGAGTCGCTTGAAGATGCATAAGCAAATTCAGTAATTTGAGGTGAGATTAATGCCATCATTTAAAATATGCTTTACTAAACACATTTTAAAAGCATCTTGGGACAATTTGAGGTCACCAAGGTAAAGACTGCAATTCAGTGCTGCACAGATAGAGCTTGTGATTCGATTTCCAGGAAGCCCAAGTGCCAGGCTTCATATGGTTTAATAGCCTTCACTGACAGCAGCTTAGTCACCGAGGTGCTTGTGGCAACAGTGAGTTTAAGCACCATTTGCAGAGATTTCAGCTCCACATATTCAGTGCATGAAATACGAATATCCACTCTGGTGAAGAAACACTTGGAGCAATTCAAGGAAAATGTTCTTTCACTTTAATGTCCACAATTACCTAAACAGGGAACGTTCCTCCCTGCGTGAACAATTGCTGGCCATCTGACAAAGCCTCCAAGATGAATAAAATTACCTACAATTAGCTAAACAAAAATTACCTTGATATTTTTACAGACTAAAAGGTGGAAATGTGAGGGGCAGCCAGGTCAGGTCAGTGGATCTTAAACCTCTGATAGGAAGACAAGGTCACCACGTGATTAGCAATGTTATGAGAATAACCAGCACTCACCACAAATCCCAACTACCTCTTGGATATTGAAAAAATACAAAAAACAACTGCATGATTGAAGATAATTGCCCTGATATCTTGAATGGAATAAGCAATGAACAAGTATCCATTGAATCTGACACCTGAAGAAGCCGTGTGAGACCAATGTCTCCTCCAGTTCCAAATATATGTGTGATTGTAGATCATAATCTTGCCACGCTTATTTGAAGCGATATTAGAGGTTTCATTCTGCCATTAGAGATCACATTCTGGTCACATTTATTTGGACAGAGGTTACAGAAGCTCTTAAACCTTTTGCAAAGATATTATTAGAGTAGTGAGCAGTGCTACATCATCCCTTCAACAAGGGCATTGGATAAATGCTTCCTATTTTTTCCCTGGGAATAGGAGAAATACACCCTCTCTACTCTTCACTGATTTATTGTTTTAATATGAGAGATTTTTAGGTCTCACCAGCCCTAAAGGCCTCGAAATCAGGTCTTCGGGGCAGATGAGCAGAACTCACAGTAACAGAAGGGGCAAAATTCTGATGTTCTTTACTCAGCCAGTGCCTGAAGATTTGGCTTTGACTCTCCCAGGGCTCACATGGAAGATTTTCCTTCTGCCTTCTTTGTCTCAGCTTATCCACAAGGTAATAGACAAACTTCTGAAAACAGATTTCTTACTGGCATCATTCAACTCTTCAATTTTCCTCTCTCTGGAAGATGAGAGTGTAGCATCTGTCTGCTGGTCAGTCCTTGGGTGGCCACAGACAAGCCAGCCTTGCGGGCTGTTCAAGAGGTGGCAAATGGCCACAGGTTGAAATAAATCAAGGCCTGATAGTTTCAGTTTGGAGCAAGGCCGCCAATACAAATGGGAATTGTCACAGTCTCTCTCAGGTTTGACCAGGGACCATTTAATACTTTTCAGCTACTTAAAAGCAGGATGTCCAGTCAGCATCGCATTACAAGGTGCCAGTATCATGGAAGCACTCTGTATTTAATCAGCTGTCAGCAATTTGGAGTTTTCCTGAGAAAACTAGCCCTCAATTCCAAATTACCTTTCATACTGCGCTCAGGGAAGATGTCCAGATCAAATGTTGTACTTTGTGTCTCATAATGATGTATGAGAGATTGAAGCAGGATGTAATTTAGGGATTGTATTTCTTTTTCCACTAATTAAAATATATTTTAGTTTCCACTTTATACTAATGCAAATGTCATTACTACAGGCCCAGGAAATTTTACTGTTGAGTATGGGCAAATGTAATGGACTGAAACAGAGTATCATTGAAAAACTATGCAAATCACCATGTACAGTAAATCAAGCTAATAGGCAGACTTCATCTTTCTCCCACAAAGGTCAAACATAGCCTGCAGTCAGGAAGGAAAGAAAGAAAAAAAAAATTTAAAAGGGAAAAAGAAAAAAAAAGAAACTATTGTCCAGTAAGGAAATTTAATGGCAATCCATTCACAGAATGTAAGTACGAAGACACTAAACAGTGGTGGCAGATTTGTCATTGCAAATGGCATAAGTGAGAGTCTTACAAAAATTTCCCTTTAACACTTTTATATGCACCTAGTCTACTCATTTCTGGTGTCTCTGCTTTGGCATACTGACAAAAGTCAGTTTAAAGAAGGGAAAAAACAGAATCATGCAAAAAAGACAACAAAGTTCATTGCAAAATATGTACTACAAAGCAGACCAAAATGTTAATCAAGCTCTGTCAGTACCTACACCACGAACTAACTCTTGACAATAGATGGCCATTTACCATAGAAAAGAAGAATACAGCAAAATACCATGTCTGGAAGCTGAAGTCAGACTAGTTCAGACTAGGAATACATTTTTTTCTGAAGAACAAAAAAAAATGTTGTGCCCTTTGAATTGTTTTAACTAAAAAAAAAAAAAACACCATCTTGCCAAGAAGGCATGTTACATCTGATTTAGACACCAAAGACTATTTTTTAGATTTCCAAATTAAATGCAAGATAGGTATCCACAGCTGGTAAGAGTAAATTGTTATACAGTATCTTGTCATTCTAGAATAAAAGACTCCTCATCTTCCATGTTTTGCACAAGTTAAACATCACTCCTAAACCCCACAGGACAATATTTTTCTTAGAGTGTGATTCTTTTCACATTTGCCTAGACTAAAGCTGGGACCTTTGTTTTGCCTTCAGCACTACAAATCCCCATCCAGACTCCAGTTTTCTCTACAGCTGCACAGCACAAATTCATAGGCATCCTGCTCCTTGAGCTCCACCAAGCAAACATTCATATTCAGACTTGCACAGAGTATCAACGAGACTACGATCTCTGGATATCAGTCCTGGAACCAATTGCTCTGATCCTCTCAATTTTGCCTTGGGCAGCATTCCTTTTATGTACTTTACAGAAAAATATTCTTTTCTTTACGTCAGGCTTCTCTCGTTCTTTAGTCATGGTCCATCAGCTGCCACCACAGGTGGGAATCTTCCACATGCTCACAGCTCCAAATCTCCTCAGCTCAATGTGTGTGTAAAAACATGAAATGTCCAGAATAAATTCCAATCTACCTGGACAGAGTGCGTAGGTTCAGTTTTCTAACGTGATTATCTGCCCTGCAGCATTCACATCTGATTAGCCTACAGTCAAATACTCCTTCAGTATTTAAGTTAAAATAATTGTATAACCTTCTTTTATTTTAAAATCTTGTTTTGTACAGATCTCATCTATTGAAATGCCAAAGAAGTTATGTCATTGGGTGCAGATACCAAAATAGACTAGATTCTTGGATTTTATACTAACGGTTTCAGTCATTCATAAAGACTAAATGGTAGAAATACCCTATAATTTTTTATTCCAAAAGAATCACAGCAATATAAGTGTCACTAGGTAATAGGTTCAGCTAATTAAGGACAGTTTTGAAAGGCAAGAATTTCCTTCAGTTTTCATTGAAGCCAGTGGGAGTCGGGGAAAAAAAAGCCACACATCAGGACCAGAATATGCATGAATTCTCCTCTTACTTCTGCTCATGTTGTCTGACAAAAAAAAATGTGATGAAATGCTATTGTTCAGTGATCAATTTTCAAACTAAGGTGTTACAGAAATGTATCTCATCCATTTCTAAGCACCAGCTACAACTATGCTACATCAAATGCATCTGCTTCTGCATAATTCCCTTTAAAGCTGGCATTGCTTCGGCTTAGCCTTCTCAGACAGCAGGTTTTCACCTTGAGCAAAATCATCCTTCATCTTGTGCTTGCTTTCAGCACTGTTATTCTTTCTCTAGTCTCTTCATCCCTTGGATGTAGAGCATTCAAGCAAAGGCTAATCTTTGCTCTGTGTGGCAAACCACAGTTCAAAGACTAACATGGTTCAACCTTTTCTCTAAAAATCAATGTAATTCTCAGACATTTTTTTCCTGCTTTTTTCCCCTCTGGATACTTGCAAGAGGGCAGAAGGAATGCACCACCCATATTGGAATGAAAAGGAAAATGCTATTCCCTGTTGTCTCAGTTTTGGAGTCTATACAAAATAAAAATGTAAAATCAATGATTTTTTAGAGACAGTTTTAGGAGCCATTAAATTCTGAGAAATAATTTAATTGAAGTCCTAATAAGAAGAAGAAAACACATCTTGTTACAAAACACTTTCACAAACTCTAGTATTCCAAAAGCTGTACAAAGTATAAGATTCCAATCACTTTTTCCCCACAGAAATTTAGAAAGGCTACAGATCACTCCTGATCTTCATTATGGGGAAGCAGACACAGATTAGTAGAAGATGAGAAATAAGATCTAAATAAGTACATCTATGGCTCAGAAGGAAAGTGTGTTTTTGTAAGCTTACTATAGGACAGGTGTTTAACAACATTCAATATTGATTTTATTTTCATGGTCCCATGGAAGTCAGTCGAATTCTTTCTTTACACACTAAAACTTAGCACTAAATGCTTCTAAAATTGTCAATAAATATGCATGAAGAATTTAAAAAGATCATAGGGAGAGTCAGGTGAGTTAGGGTGAAGAATATAGCTGTACTGAAGGCTCATTCTGCAAAACATTTTCAGATTTTGCATGGAATACTATGTCATCCTTTTGTTCATTTTATTTTTCTTTTCAAAGAAAGCTTTCAGGGCTGAACTACAGGGCAAGCACCACACTGCTCTAAATCCTCACTCTTGCCTGGTTTTCCTTTTTCCTCAATTAAATTATATTTTCAATTCTCTGAGCTGCCATAAAGTGCCCTTGGGGCAGTTATACCAGAGTGTAAACTACACCAGTCTTTGGAGACATGGCAATGTCACACCACACTTTATCTTCGTGGAAAAAGCCTCAAAGAGTTTAATAGGAGACAGACTGCAATACATCCCATCCACAGCCAAAACTTAAAGCTTCTTTCACCTATCATACCTACTCATAACCAGATACATATGCATCAGTGCTGATTTTCCTGCTCAAATGTTTAAGCATAGTTATAACCCTTAATTTAATAACATAACAGGTTTAAAAGCACTCTTAAAGGAACCCATCCTTACAGGTTTTCAGCTATAGGTAGATCAGTGGTGGGCACATACCATCCATATTTGCATATTACAAATCTAATCTATTCTAAAAATCCAAGGCTTTTGCTTTGCCTATTAAACTGTCTTTATCTCAACCCATGAGTTCTCACTATTAACCTTCTGATTCTCTTCCCTTCTCACCAGAGGGGCGGAATGAACAGCTGTGAGGTGCTTGGTTGTTGGCCAGGGTTAAACCACGATACTGAGGAATCATAAATACCTAAATACATATCACTATATTCACTAACATTGAGGACACACTGAGGAAGATTAAGAGTTTGGCTCTTTGGTATTGCAAAGCACAAGCTATGGAGTAACACTGAAAAATCACTTTATTTACCAAGAATCAATCTTAAGCTAAAACATAATTCCCACTTGGAACCATGAGGTCAGTAGTATATATTTATAGAATTGTAGACTAATTAACTACTGGTAATTAAATCTATAAATAAATGGAAAAAGAATAGATCACATTTTGTTTAATTGCCTTAATTAAAAGCTGGTAGCTAGCAAGACAGACATATTGCCTGCTTTCAGTGAGTTAACATTTGATAAAACTTGCTATGAAGTTAATATTCTTGATTCTGGCACATTACCACACTGTTGTTATTCATGAGGAAGAGATGCCCTTCAGCCAGCTATCATGACATTATTCATAACACATTAATCATCTTCTAGGTGCTTAACAGAAATTGCCAATTCAGCAGTTTATTTAGATAATCTTGAACAGAGCTGGGAGGAGGAAAGAAAATCGTAGCATTTGGGTTTCAGAGATTTTAATGCTGCAACTTCTGCCTTTAATATACTCCCTTCAGCTAAATTCTAAATGCTTAGAGGTGGGACAGAGAAAATTTGAAGACATATTACTTGCATTCTTGATCAGTAAACCCAAAACAGAAATTATGTCCAAGCCAATTTCAAAATGTCTTGGCCAATCAACATTCAGTCAGTCTTGAAGAAAAACAAAGAAACTTCCAATTAACTTAAGGTTTCTGGTAATCCAATATAAAGTTGGTTTTTGGTTTGTTTTAAATGGAAAAGCTGTGCTGGATAAGGTTAGATATTACAGCAAAGCTACTGCACATCATAGCCTTTTCAGACATGCACAAAAGTATTGTTTTTTGACTTAATGTTCAAGCTGCAATAAGGCCCCAGAGATACCCAGCTGTTACGAAAGCTCTGCATTTCATTATGAGCAGAGTGAAAAGCACATGAGCCAGTCATTTGAAGGGTAGATACAGTGGGAAATGACTGAACACCCATTAAACAAAGGAAGAGAAAGGTTCTAACAAGACTTTGGTAGTAATAGTCACTATAGAAGTTCATAAGAGTGAGGAGAGGAAACAACAGGTCAAGAAAAAAACAGGAGGGCAATTTATTCAGCTTGCAGCTGGCAAGCTCTGATGCACAATGGCTGCAAGACAGCAGCTAGAGAGGCTAAGTGTGTCCTTATTTACCTTACAAAATGAAAACATCTGAATTAGGATCCAGATTAAAATAAAAGCAACCAACATCACAAAGCACAGCCCCATACAGCAATAATCGCGCACATCACGCGCTCAGTCAGGAGCCACAGCAATGCGCTGTGTTCCATGACTCATCAGCAGCGGGCACAGAGACTCCTGTAAACAGCACCGAGCACAATTTTATTCATTCTGAACTGTACTTTAGGGAGTTCAGTGGACGCTGTTAAAATTCCTCAAGCAGCAGTGTGGAAAATCATGCTAACAAATAACCTACCTTTGTAATAATCATCTGTGCACTGAACGTAACAGTAAGTCACAACAGGCTGTGCAACAATAGGCTGTTGGCACACGTTTCTGAACGCGTTCTGAGGACCAAAACAGAAGGCTGAGTGCCTCCATGCATCGAAGAGCAGCACTGCCAGCCTACTAAGGCACGCCCTGCTAATTTTTACAGCAACAAGGCTCATAAATCTCATATTTTGGGTTCTCAGAAACATTTCTCCAAGCACCTAGAGGTAACAATCATCTCTCTCTAAAGACAGTAGGTAAAAGAGAAAAATAGGTATCTTTTAAATATGTGATATCTCCCAAGGGATGTAAAGGTAGTATTACTTTTGGTACTGTTATTACAGGAGATGCTTCAGAGCCTAAGCACTTACAGCCTGAGACTGAAAAGGGCCACTGTTGAGGCAGGAGTTTTATTTGGTGGGTTTTTTCACTTCTGATAGGAACAGCTCGAAGAGATGAACTGACTTGCTCAGGGTCACAGAATAACCTAGCAACAGGACAGAGATGAACCTGGGTCTCCACCTAATCAGTGAAAAATAAAATGGAAGTAGGTCAGCATGGGTTTCCTAAATCTTTTATTACTCTTGTGTCTTCCCCATAAAATTAATTTCCTACTGAAACTGAACACTGAGAAAACACTGGAAAAAAATTTCTGGTGACAAAATAGGGACAGCTTAGTAAGCAGGGGGTACTGCTGGCAGAGGCAGGAACTGCATTCACTGCAGAAACTATTAACTTTTATAATCCTTAAATTCTGACTAAAAGGTTGTATTTCCATTAAGAACATAAAGAGCTCCTTCTTTCCGCATCTAAGCAACACAATGCAAGGACAAGATTAAAGGCAGAGGATTACAGAAAATGCAAGAGATCAAGTTATTTGCTTCAAAGAGATTCATACTCAAGCAAGAAAAAACCAGCATCCAGTTATCACTGTAACAGAGAGTTAGTGCACATATAGACTGATGAGGTACATTTGAAACCGGAAATTTTCTGAACCCTTGATAATTCTCCATTTTCCTACAACAGGCTGCAACAGACACAAAACTGTCACACACAGGCTTGGTCCAGAACTGCTAGCTTTTAACTCATTTCATCTTTTCCCTGAGGACATGAATCTGCTGGGTATCCTTTCTTTGGAGAAAAGGGGATTCTGTGTGTTTCTGCAGAAAATAATCTCTAAAAGCAAATTTATTTAGAAGATGGGTGATTTCAAGAAAGGGATGCATCTCAGAGGCCTTTATATTCCAGACAGGGTTTTAATGGGAAAGTTTATGCTAACAACTGACCTGAAATTTGTTTAATAAAATCATCAATGGTAATGAGATAATGTTCTTTCCTGGACTTGCTAGCTCTTTGAAGAGTGCTACTTTTACTTTAGGATATTGTATTTAAAAGAAATGAAGAAAATGTTACTGGATGAAAAACATAAGTAGCCAAAGAAAATCTTAACATCAAACAGAAACAAGCACATAGTATAAATGCAACAGATGATGTTTAGAGATTATTAAAGCAAATTCAGCTCAACCACAATATTTGAAAAAGAAACAGAGGCCTTAACAGCACTAAGAAAAGTTGAGTTTCAGAATTGGGAGCTTCTCACCACCACAACAAACAGACGATAAGTTGGAATTGGTTATGAGCAACAGACTGGACATTTGTTCTTAAACAGCTTTAGAATAAATAGTTCTGTTTTGTCACAACTATGGAGCTAACCACATATCCTCTCTATCTCAACAACGCTACACACAATTGCCTCTCCCAGAGCTCATCTACTAAATGAAATATTTAATAAATCACTGGGTTCCTCTGTACTTAAGAAAAAAAAAAAAAAAAAAGAAAGGCAATCCAAAAAAAAACCTTACACACAAAAAAAAAGTTGCACAGTCCCACCACCTGTACAGAAGTCTGCACTAAGGCAGAGCAATGCCGGGTTTCACTCAGACCTTTCAAGTTAAAATACCAAGCTCTATAATTATGCTGCTTGCTTTGAGTTATGTTAAGAAACTGTTCTCTGTCAAGGAACACTTTGAAAGACACAAGTGAAAAGCAGCCACCAGTAGGCAATAGTTTTTTGTTACCTCCCTTCCATGTTTCAGGCAGTCTCTCCTACTACACAAGAGTACTCCCAGACATGAAGCAGCCCAAGGCTACAATTACAGCTGATTATATTCATTCAGCTCTCATTCTGAGAGAACCATAACACTGCTGGTGACACTATGCCACCCACAGGGAGTTCTCATGCAGGTGGCTGAGATGGAGGTGGTGGGATGGACTGAAGAGAGCCAAATATTCCCCAAAAGATAGAACTATGTTTCTGCATCACAGCCTAATGTCCTCCAGATTTCCTTCTGACAACACTCCACCAGTTTGCTATTTGTTCATTCAACCACGCACATTCTTCATTTATTTTTCTGGCTGGCTACTTTTTAAGGCTTTGCTCTCATTTGACTCTGTGACAGACTACAAGGTCTCTTTAAGCAGTGTATCAAGTAAGATCTGTGAAAAACTGTCCACAAAACCAGTTGCAGAAATAAAATTCTATCTGTTCCTCTCACTGGACTAATTGGACCATTACTGCAATTCACAGAATCTGATCAGATGTTCCACTCCACTGTAAATTGCATATTTCATTGCTAGCACAAGCTCAGCTCTACATCAAGCAACGTGGTGAGGTAGCAAACTTTCTTCCTGACCTTGTCCAATTTACCAAAGAATCACTCCAGAGAGTGAGCCAGCTGCCCACAGGTACTAAAAGAAAACTACAAGGTAGATGGGAACCACTTTGATGGCTCAATATCACTCACAAACTTTGCATAGTTAACAGAAAATGAATAAGAAGACAATAAAGATCTCTCATCTACTCTATTTCCCTCATCATGTCTTTGCCTTTCTTATTTCCCTCACAGTTAATTTCTCATCTTCTTTTTTGCTTAAACAGCAAACTAAGCTAAACTCAAAGTTTTAGATGCATACTAGGTTGTTGAACCTGAAACAAAAGTAAACCAAACCCCCCTGAAAAGACCTTGGTGTCTTTTACTTGCATTAGAAAGTTTCTCCACCATAAGAAAAAAAAAATCCACTTCTTGGGGAGGGCAAGAGGAATGCTTTTCTCCTATGAGTCAACAGATTCACCGGCAGGGTGAAGAGGGAAAATGGGTCAACTACAAGCAGTTTTAGTAAGAATAGATATTGCCTCAAATTCTTCTACAAGCTTCATTCATTATGACATGAGGGAAGAGACATTTGGTGGGAGAGAGATTTGCCCTCCCCCTGGGCATAAAGCCACCCAGACCCTTTGCTGGGATACAGGAGTCAACTATCATTGTTTTGAAACACACAGAGAATTAGGGATTAGGTCACAATACCATCTTGGATTGCACCTGCTAGAGATTATCATCCTTCATATTTTTGCCTATACATCTGATAGTTTTCTTTTGGATAAAGGGAAAAAATAAGCATTTTTTAAGATAGTCCCAGTAAAGTTCTCCAGATTAGCCACTTTTGAGGATGAACATAGCAAGAACATCTTCCAAGAAAAAAACTTTCCCTAATGTACAGTGCAAATCTTTCTCCCCAGTGTAAAAGGGTTCATGATGAAAAAAATAAATCAGCCCTGTAGTGAAGAGATTATGATGATTTAATCCCAAGCAGCTGCTGGAACTTGGAAGTTATAGAGGCAGACACTTCTGGATTGATCACCTCATTTCTTCATCTGGCAGCCCATGGAAGTTTCACTCAAACCTGTTAAACATGGCTTCAGGCCTACCTGTGCTTTCTGAAATGACACTTCCTCATCTCTAGAGTTTAAAAACCCTACAGCCTCCCTCTCTGCCTAGAGAGCCTGAGGCAGGTGTAATGCAGTCTTAATTCTGCTTTAAGGCAACATCATTCTATTCTTTGTCATGGAACACCAGCATCCATTATTCATTCACCCACTACATATGAAATGACATGGAATTACTGCCTGTGAACCTTAAGGGCATCAGGGAGCAATATGAATTTAACTCTCATTAAGCTATAAGTACCAGAAGAAGTTGAGACTTTTTCTACCAATTCACCTTCTCTCCTCAAAGCCTGCATAAAAATCTGCACTTCTTATTTCAACTTGTCCTGGAAAGGAAAAATGATCTGGTTTGGAAGACCTGATGCTCCTGAATTGAGGGCAAAAGGTCTCCATACAATATGTCTGCTCATTCTATTCACCTGCCTGCCTTCGGAAGAATAGCAAGGATGCTGACTCCTAGGCTTAATGACAGTATTTAAAATCTTCATTTGCTGCAAGCTGATGTGTCTGAGCTCTCTTGCTGCAATTGTCCTACTCATCAGGAATCCATTGTTTCACAAAACAGAAACAGTTCTTGACCATTCCTCCCTGCTTATGCTATATCTGATAATAATCCATATGGGGTCCCTGCTGATCAGTCATGTACATAAATAAATTCTGCAGTCACACATCACAGGAGACAACAAACAGGCAGAGAGGCACAAGTGACAGGGAAAACACCCAGTTAGCATCAGCCTGTGCTATTACCAAGCAGAGTCATGCACAAGCTGCAGCACGTACAGTTCTCACAGCAGCAGTCCCACGTGGGTAAATGGTGTGAAGCACACGAGCAACATTCTCAGACAAGTCTGCATAACTCCACTGCCCCCTTGTCCACATTTTACATGTTTCCTTATGATTATCCCAGCACAAACCTTTTACTCACAGAAGATGAGCATCTTTATGGATGCAGTACTACCAAGAACTGCAAAAGTGATTTTACAGACTGTGTGGTGAATGCAAGTCACAGCACACAGATAAGTCGCAAACATTGACAAGAACGACATCTCACAAAGCTACCAAGTTCCACAACAGTTACTAAAACAGGGATTGAAAAGGATTACACCTTTGTAGTACTGACACATTACCAGCAAGGAGGTGTCTTCCTGAAATTTTGCTGGCACCTCACTTAAAGAAAAGGGGACAGGAAACTTTTTATCAACCTAAACTGTCAGGTCACTTCCTACACAAGCCTTTTCTTTGAGCTCCAGGTGGGCACTTCAATAGTTTGTTCTTATACAATCTATATTTCTGACCATAAGCATCATCCTGACATACTTGGACCTTGCTTGCAACCAAAATGCCATGCTGGCAGTTTCTGAGACCACTTCAGTAGCGCCCAGTAAGCTCCTGAAGAAATGGAGAGCAGCCTTTTGTCTCTCTTTTCCCACATCCTCTGCTGCAACCCCTTTATTTTTGTCAGGGAGTTCAGACATACTCAGAGATACCCTTTTCAAGTAAACTTCTAAATGGGCAATGCTCTAATCTGCAGTTTAATCCTAGAAAGGAAGGTTATTATTCTCAGTAATTCAACTTTAAAAGTTTTACCCTTGCCAAAGAACTGAATGGCAGCTTCTTTCTTTCATGCCAAAGGCCAATTACAGCAAGGTTTTACTTATACAATTTAAGCCTTCATGCCTCCTTTATGTTTTTCATGCTGGGAATATCATTTGTTTTGATAGTTTTGTATTATGCAGTTTTACACGGCTGGAGATTTCAAACACTGTGATTGTCCTGCCAGGAATCACACAGAGGACTTTCCTTTAGAAATTCAGCCTCTGTGATTGCCCTGCCAGGACTCATATAGCTCTGTCCTGATGTGGAATGCCCTATAATTTTATTATGCTAAGAATTTGACTCATATGTTTACCTTGAGAGGAATACGGGAACACCAGTAGAAAACTATTTCACTCTGCCCTGTCCAAGTTCCAGGATGTGATTTCACCTCACTTTGTAGGGTTGGTATCAATTAGCAGGTATTTAGGGACCTCTTTCTGAATAGGAACAGAAGAGCTCAGAGGGAATTCAGTTTGGTTTTCTAAGTCATTTTTTGGTGAAATTCTCTTACAGTCCCTCAAGTTTCAGCTCCCTTCTCAGAGCAGTCTGACTGAAGATCTTGTATATGTGACTGAACCACATTTTGTCTGTTCCTCTGACTGTGGGTGCCACCCCATCCTGGGGTGTAAGGAGCACATGCCAAGCAATTTGGGTTGCAAAAAAGAGTACCTGTATTGAGAGCCCTCTTGCAACAGCAGTGTATGGACAGGCTTGACCCTACTCTCTCCTTCCAGTGCAGAGCAGCATTTTACTGGAAAGCTGCAATTTGTAGAGTAGGATGAAGTGCCTTTGCCATGGGGGATGAAGAGAAGAAGAAACCAGGGGAATAGCAGTTATTGTTGCAATGTACACCAGTTTCTGATTACCAGGGGAAGGGAAATATTTTCCTGAATCCAAGCAGACAGACTGTTAGGAGACTCACTTTTCAATCCCTGTCATGTTGGGAGCAAGACAAACATCTCATCTGGACAGCTCCTGCCACCAAAAAGCAACTCGAAAGGTTGTGCATATTCTTTCATTCTGGAAACTCTGTTACGTTGCAAAAAGAGACTGCAATTACTCTGGCTATATTCACACTGTGGGATACCTCTCTACCATCTGCTCTTTGAAGACAGAGTGCTGATTTGGGCCGGCTAGAGGGAGTTCCCACCTAGAAGAAAGACATCTGCCCGCCAGTTAGGATACTGTCCTTTTCACAGTCTGCTTCACACAGACTGGACACATCTGCTTTTTTTCTGATGCAATGTATCCATGAGAGCAGAAAACTCTGAGATTTTCCATTTCAAATGAACTCACTCAGTCCATCCAACAAAAAGTATGATTGGTAACAAAACAACAAACATTCTGCAAGACAAAAAGTGCACTTGCTGTTGCAAGTTGCAGTTAAACAAAAGACCACATGTAAAACAAATTTAAACACAACCTAATTTAGACTTATCAGGAGGAATTCTTCCAACCTTTGGGTGCCCTTCCTCTCACTCCTCCAGAACAAAAGCTCAAACCACCACATCCCACCAGGCTGTGCACTCAGCTTCACTGTAAGATCCTCAGGAAGACTAAGGGGTTAGATTTCACACTTAAATTCCAATTTCTAAGGCAACCTTCTGAAATCAAACACCAGGGTACCTCAAGTTGACTTCTTAGGCCCAGCCCAGGCACTGGGTACTAGAATGGTCAGCCATTGATGACTCTTTTGGAAATCAGTCAACTGACAGGAGGATTTTCTTCCTGCTCTTCATTATCCCACAAGCAGCTGCCTCTGTTACCCACACAGGGATATTCATGGAGAGTTATGGTTACCAACACATTCATACAAAACCTTTTACAAAACACATACAAGTGTATTATTGATCTCATTATTTCTGAGAGGCTAGTTGATTTTTAGACATAGACATATATAACACCTCAACCAGTGCAGAGACTGAAGCTACCTTGCCAGAGGCAGTTCCCCACTTCCTTATCTTCAAAAAAAATTCAAAACTGTGAGCTTGGCTACCACTTTTACTATAAGCATATCAATCTTCATCTTCTGCATCTCCTTGCTTTTTAACATAGGTCCACCTGACTGACAGCTACCTGCTCTGCCTGGAAGCCTCCAAGTGCTGCGTGGCACAGTCAACTGAGAGTGCAGGACCTCAGGAGGGGTTTGTGTCTGGGAGATAAGGCTTAGAAAGAAAGAGGATTTAAACCATGATAATTTTTACAATCATTAAAGACACCATGATTTTCATAGTTTTTACAGTATTTTTTTAACTCTTGTTTTTCTTTATTCCAAAGATTTCTTCTTCCCTTCTCAGAAAAGGTCATAAATTATGAAACAGACTTAAAACCAAATCTCTGTCTACTTTCATAGCTAGTTCAAAGTAGCAACAAACTTTCTGACATGCAACCAGCAGCTTAGCATACATTTTCATTATTGATTATAGGTATTTAGAAACCTTCCCTGTTATGGTAGTATCATCAATTTATTGATAGCATACATGCACAACAGGACATTTCAGTATGGAATAAGATAATCAAAGATATTATTTATAGTCCTTTTAAGTGCAGTGTGATTCTTTGTTTCCCCTCCAACATACGTGAACAAGTGATAACACTCTAGAGTTTAAACAGCAGCACTTACAAAATTCTTTCAGTACTAGTCTCTTATGCAGACTTTCTCATCTAGCAGGCTCATGTAGATCCTGTCATCCTCAAGAGTTTTCCAGTTCTGAGTGGGTAATGTGTTTTTCTATGCTTGTCTATATCAATAAAGATTTTTGCTTTCAAGGCACACTTCAGTGTTTCCAGCATGGAAAGTTTAAGGTTTGATGTAGAAATCTTTAAATATGGAACCTCATAGAAAAACATTTTGGCTAAGAACTTTCAAATCTCTCATCTACATAATTTCGCTTGCATTTTATTCAAAAAAATCCAATTAAATGCCATCCAGGTTACTTCAAGATACTGTACAATCCATTAGAAACTGGAAGCAGATAATGTAATCTTCTTTAGTAGAGGTATGCATGTCATAAAATGCCTCCTAGCTGCTCCTCAACCCAGGTCATTTTATTCAGCAATGAAACAGTATCTGACAGACATCCAGAAATGCCACTTCAGACCCAATTAATCAAGCCTTGCTCTAAAGCACTGTATGTCCTTCAGAGGGGCATAGCCTCCCAGAATGGCAGGAGGTGAAGAGGGAGAAGCCTTCAAGGCAGCAAAAAGGTGCTCCTGTGAGGAAACATCAGGGTGGCAATATCCTTCATGTCTGTAGCTGGAGTCACTGCCCTGCCTCAACCCCTGGGCCCATGGCAACCTTCACAAGCACACAGCCCATGGTGCTGCTGTTTAGGCACATGTTATAAAGTTTTGTAACTTGGGTAATGCTGTTCAAAGGCCTTCAATTTCAACATTATATATCAGCAGGTCCAGGATGTGCCTGTGATTATCTGTAATAGGAACAAACATGCTTGCCTGCAGCACTGAACATTCATCTCTTTCAGTTATTTGTCAAATTACAAGAACATAGCTCGTCACTAAGGTTAATGATGGAAAGGGACAATTTGTGCTGCTTTTCGTGTAGTATGTTCCCCAGCATCCTGCTGTCTAGCTTCTTCTATAACAGACGTGAGTGGTAATCTCCCCTACTTCACAGATGAATTGCACTGCATATTCCTTTCTGATCCCACAGGGACTCTATACATAGAGTTATGAGCACAGATCTATTTAGACTCCAAACAAAATTAAGCTGTTCTGAAAACTTTACTGAAGTTCACATCACTCTTCATTGAAGACTTACATTTGAACTCTCTGGCTTTTAATTTTCTCTCATCTGTGTTGTGTCTTTTAGATTCTATGGCAAATACAGCCTTCAAGAGTTTTTGCACCCAAATCACCTTGTTCAGCACTGGCTCCCCACACCTCCCAACATCTCTTAGCTATCACTAAACTACAGCAGGGGAGCAACAAAGCAGCAGATAAACACCCTCACCGTACTTCACTCAAACCTTACTTTGCAACAGTCCCAAGCGGCACAGGGTCCATGGTCTGCCCTTAGGCTAGGAAGAACAGTAGGAAAAAAATTTAAAATTAAATTAAATAATTATTCCTAAGTTTATAGTCAATATGATAATTAAGCAGCATATCTCATGAGGTATGTACTCAGCCAGAATTATCAGCAAGTATTAAGTTTTTCAGATTAGGCTATTTATCTAAAAAGGTCTTTATTATCAGGATTAGCTCATGGAAAACACTGTATATACATTTTAGAAATTATAACTTTTGTACATTGCTGACATCTAATAATAAACAGAAGTACTGCAGTAACATTGTAAATGCATAAATGTCAGCACTTTTGAGAAAGTGGATTAAAAATAAAAACCATAACCTTCTGTCTGAGTCAGCTCTCTCATTTTCAGAGGAAGTTTTCTTAACATTAGTCCTATGAGAAGTCAAATTCACTGCCTTCATAACACAGACAGAGCAAAGCTCCTCTTTTTATCTGCCTGAAGGCATAAGAACTTTCCTAGGGGCATAAATTACAGGACAGCTGGGTTCTTTCATTGATCATCTTTCATCACAATACCATCAGTTGGAAACTTCATCATTAGCCTTTTATGCTCCAACTTTTCTTCAGCTCTCTTCTTTTCACAAGGCAAAGTGCATGATTTTTTTTAAACCTGATAATGATTAAAGATTTTTTTTCTGTTTCTATAATGGCAACCTCTTGTATATCTTCCAATCTGTTGTTGATCCACGTGTTTTACATACTCGCTTGCTGAAGATCAACATTGCCTCTTCAATCTCAGATCTGTCAGTCTTTTCTAAGACATTGTTTTATTTCATGCTGTACTGGGGGGAAATTCATTGCTCATTTTCCTATTTGCTCCAGCGCCTAGGGCTCTTCCCTCAGTGCTGACATCACTATTTCTAGCACAAGGAGTCATGTCTCAGTTAAAAGGAATTAACATAGGTCCAGATTAATTGCATTCAGGCTGGCAGTTTGTTCATCACCTTTGTCAGAGCGACAGATGATCGTGCAGAAATGCTCCGGCACTGAGGACATCATCTCCTTTGTCCTTGCTATACACTCTGCCCTAGTGCTCAGAAACTACAACAATGTGATAGCATTTAATGTGGTTTTCAATCTTGTTGTCTTGCCTGGTCTTATTTGCCATAAAACACACTATTGAGGTTCCTGCTGTTTCTTTTTTCTGCGTTTAGACTCAAATAGTGCAGGGTAAGGAATTCTCTGCAATTCACATTTTATGAAAAAACTGTCTCCAGTGTACACTAATTTACTCTTCTGCTTAGTTAATAACAATGGCAACTGCTAGTTCTCGGTCTTTCCACAGCTGATTTGAGTAGGTGGTCCCAGAACCCTGCCAGGATCTAATTTCCTTCCATGGCTGAGGTAACCCAGGTATTTTTCAATACCCACAGATTTGGTTCAATTTGCATAATCAGCCAACTAAAACAACCTCCATAATTCAAAAAGCCTTGTAATAGGATATTAATGCTATTTATTCACAGCAAGTGGCGTCTAGCCCAGGGGACTGAGGGTTCCCATGTATGACTTAAGAGATAAGGAGGTAAGAAGGATTTTTACTGCAAAATTCAAATGTCACTATAATCTTCCAGCAAGCGTCTAAATGTAGAATTTCTCTGCCTTAAACCAAAAGTTCTACAGCTCTCCCAACTATTTTCTTCTCGACAGATACTGGCAAAACTTGTGTCCCTGTTTAGTAGATTTTCTAGAACAATTAAGGTCTTGTAATTAAACTCACTGGGCCATGATTCCCATGTCCCCTTTTTCTTTCCTGCAAGTATATTTGTCCTTTTGAAACCTCACCTGTCCTCTATGAGTTCTCCAAATTAACTGGAAATGGATCCAATTAACCAGTTCACTGAGCACACCATGTTAAATTCATCTGTCTGCTGATTTGAATATGCTCAGATTCTCCAGAAATTCTTTAACAAGCACTTTCCTGATCTGTGACTTTCCCTTTCTTCCTGTCAGCTTTATCAAAGCTCCTGCTGTGTTCATTACTAAAGTGAACACTGAGGCAGAAATAAAAGTTAAGCACTGCAAGCGTCAGAAGCTTCTCCCAAAGGACAAACTGGGCATGCACTTTCATCAGCCCTAAAATTAATGTACTGCTTACACAAAATACATGCGTTCATTCTGCACCATCCTCCACAAATAGTGTATGAGGAATAAACACCACTGTTCTATACGATCCATCAGTTTCAGTTTGGTTGAATTACCAGCTCTCAAAGCCTGGTTTGCCACTATAGTGACCCTCCAGTGAAATAGGAAGTACCTCATAAGGCTGCTACTGGTTAGCTGACACATAGGCCTGTTCATTGCATGAAGTCCTCAGATGATTTCTTGGAGCTATTAACGTGATTAATTCTGGACCAGTGCTTAAATATAGGTGAAATCTGAATCTTTTTCAATTTCCTTTTTATGCACTATTTTCCAGTTTATACCTTTTCTTAGTCCAAAGGACTGATGGACTGTGATTATGCTTAAATCTAAAAAATACCATCAATTTACCAAAATGCTTCACTCTTGGGATCTTATCAGCATTTTCTCACTTAAGAATGTCTTACAAACTTATTTCAAAGATAAATATATCAGAATACAAGCACAGCCATAATCTCAGTAAAGCATTGTAGATCAAAAGAATAGCACTATCCTGTCAAACAAGCAATCTCATCAAAATTCTGTCAAACCATTTTGATAAAGGACAAAAATGTACACAAAGTATATCAAAGTGTGAGTACATTTTTATTTCAAATGACAGCACATGTCCTGAACAGTATAAGCAGGAGTAGTGCAGAAAGCAATAAGTCTGTAATGCTTACAAAAACCTACTCCTACTGCTTACTGAAAGCTGGACATCACAGAAACCAAGAGCCCTGCATCTGAAATCACTTCTCCTTTAAGGGGAAAATTCTGCCATTAGCTTCTTGAGAATTCGAATACATTTACAGTCATGCAACCACAAATTAGATAGTCCAAAACTGATGGTTATTAAATGAACAAGATACTGCTGCAGTAAACGGAGGAACGACGAAATGTCATAAGCATCCGCAAAGTATTTCAACCATACAACCCTTACTCTGAAGAGCTTAATCCTTGCAGACAAGTGAAAAGGAATAGAAATGCTAATGGAAAAAGTCAGCATGAAATACTGACAAACTTCTGGCTTGAGTTGTTTTAGAAGTGTCTGGGAAACTATATAAGTTGTACTTCTCTAACTTTTTCTTTCCTCTCAGAATACCTACATTGCACTACCATCTTCTTCCTCTATTTTTGGTAGTCGCAGCTACAAGGAAAGCAACAGCTAAAGATTATTAAACTAACCAAAAGTAAACCCTCATATTTGAATTAAGAAACTGAGAAGACAATGCTTCCCTATGTTGTTCCTCTAGAGCACGTACTTCAGCACAAACTACTGATTTTGTAGCTGTTCACCTCATGACACAACAGATGCATCTGCTCACTTTGCATTTCAGTACTACAATCTTGAGATTGGTCTTCTTGGAGAAAATCCTAGCAATAGGAAACCCCTACCAAGTGCAGCAGAGAAGAGCTTATTTCTTGTTGTACAGAAGTGTTAACTTCCCTATGATGCCAGTTTTCACGCAATACATTGTTCCAGCTTTGCAATTTATTAACAACTAAATACTCAAATTCCCATTTTTCCCAACCAACAGCCAAGTTACAGAACACAGTTACATTTCATTAATATGGCACAATATGTAACAAAAAAATATTTGCGCATTAATATTTATTACTAATCTGCATGCTTGTGCTTACATCTTTTTTAGCACAGGATTATATTAAACTTGGAGAGGCAGAGGGAGGAAGGAGGTACGTAACGGTGTTCAATGAAAAATTATAAATATCTATTAAATGAATCCCCTACTTTATATGCATATTTAGAAACAACTGTTTAAAACACTGGTTAGATTGTCATTACCCTTAATGGCCTTTGCTTATGCTTATTATTTCCTGCATATTAGCCCTCGGAGTCTGTCATTAACAATCCACCATTTTACTATATTAATAAGGGACGTGAAATTCCCCTTCCTCATAACACAGAGCTCTATCTTGCCCCTCGTGTATTAGTTAACTAAACAGCCTGTTAGCCAGCTGCTAATCTCCTGTGACAGCGTGGCAGTGTCCCACGAGCTGGATAGGTGTGCATACAGTACGACTAATAACACTACAGTGCTAACGGGACGGAGGGAGACTAAACAGACTCCAGAGGCTCAGCACCCTCTGAAGCTGATGTGCTGCAATTCCTGGAGCCCTGCTGTACAAAACACTAAGTACACGGGGCATCAGGCAGACATCAGGTGATCTCTTCGGCCATACAGCCTCTTGTGTGAATTTATGATTGGGAAATTGTGATTGCTGCAGTCAGAGCGGCAGCAGTCACACACAGAAATTGCGGAAAGCTGCAGTGACTTGCATATTGTCAGAGATCATCTTTCTGAAGCTCTCTGGATAGTTTTCCTAGGTCAAGAGTTTCATTGCAAAGGACAACTGTGCCAGCCCTAACTGGCACTGCCTCTGAACGAGCATAGATAAATGCTCTGTGGAAAAGGGCGAGTTGCTTGTAATCTCCCATTATTCATGGGTGCTTTACCAGCTGGCAGCAATGGATTAACATGTATTCACTGCAAACGCTGATCTTTAGGATTCGCTGAGGTGAAAACAAAGGGATCAGCCATGGATTTCTGACTCCCTGCATCCAAAAGTTAAATGTATTATAGCAGCTGTGCTAACATACTGAGAGCAGCCACAGCTTCCCTCATTGCACTTGATCATGATCAGTCATTCGGATGCAATAACTGAAAGGTTTAATTGCTAAGAGCAATGGCTAACAAAGGGCTTTGGCTTAGTTTATCTGTATAACAAATAGTTAAAGCACATGGGAGAAGTGTAACAAGTAGATCTCTGTATTTTATACTAAAAATTATTGTTAGAAATGACAGCCACTCTCTACCAACCCAGACACAGCCCCTGGAACACTGGAAGAAGAACTACATTTGTTCTTAAACTCTGCTTTGGGCTCAGTGGAGGGGAAAAAAAAAAAATCCATCACACATGTCTAAACATGCCATTACAGAACATCAACATTGAAATCCCCACAGGCCGGATTCAGACTCAACACAGTTCAAATCTCATTTGGGGTGAGAACTCTAATTACTGGGGGGAAAAAAAAGCTAACCAAAAAAGACACAGATTTGATAAGATGGATCTTTTTGCACCACTTGACAGAAAAACACTTAAAGCAAAGGAAGTAATCTTACATGGTATATAAATTAGCCTGTTTTCAAGAAAGAATACAGTAAGCTTTATTCTTCAATTATGCTCTTTGACAAGGCCAATCTCCAAGGAACAGTTAAACAAGGATCTGTGGTAGAAAGATGTCATATGTAGGAGTAGTAAATTAATTAGGATTTTCACTGCTAATTTGCTAATTGACACAGGATAAGAATGGGAATTGCAATATACTTGACCATATAGCACTCTTGCAAAACAATCACAGACTGTTTTTAATTACTAATTAATAAAGAGTAAAGTTTAAAAAATTTACAATAAAAGAAACTACTACTTTAGGTTATGCACAAATGAGAGCCTGACCATTAACCCATAGGAAATGGAACTATGCCAAAAATTGCAGTACAAACAAAGATAATGTCAGGCACTCACAGAATTATAAGTAGACCCCAAAATAACAAACACATTGCCTTTAAACTCCTGAGACTTTTCTACTGGCACAATTTGGGATATTTTTCACAGTGTGATAACACAGAAGGACTTAGAGGTTGAGTTTTTAAGTTTTCACTATGAGAAATACTGTTGATGAATGAAGTCTCAGATCCCCTGGTCTTCACTATGAGTTTTTTGCATTGCCCTCATGGGACAAGACTCAGGCCTTGCAGTTACATTAGAGCTCCTGGAAGTATGATCAAATTTGCATCCCCAGTGGCCATTTCACTGGCTTCTATTTTGACACTTTTAAAGAGCTGACCAGGCATATGCCTGCCAAGTGCTATTACCCTGCTGAGCTTCATCAGCAGTCACACAACACTGTGAGCACTTACCCAGCATAACCCCAGGCATTGCTCCTGCAGTTGGTCAGAGTTCTGCCATGAGCTACAGTGACAGCAGAGTCCTGCTCCCCACTTCCCATCTTCCCAGCAGAATCCCTCTTTCCATAGGCAAAATGCAGACATTGATGCTCAGCAGCCTTAATCCTCATCTCAGGCTCTCCAGAGGCAGCTCAGCAAGGCTGACACCTTCAGCTCTCTGAAGCCCGTGGATCTGCTGAGGAGCACAATCTCATAGCCCCTAGGAGCCTCTACTCGGCCTCCAGCACCAGCAAAGTTCACTTCAATCCTTTTTCAAAGGCAGCCTTGTTTAAGCTGAGCAAAGGCAAACGAGAAGCAACAGGACACTGGTTATCACTCACCAAGCAGGGCACCCACACCTGTTTTAGCTAATCCTCAACTGGGTCCAGCTGATACTAACACCTGGAGAAGGCAGGGTGACTTGCCACTGAGCCCTTTTGCTAACAGTTCTTCAACATCAATGCAATAAAACAGGCCAACAAGTGCACAAGATCCATAAAATGACACATGGATCACCTATTTTGTCTCATTCACTATAAATCATCATCACCTATGAAAAAACCAAGCATTGAATCTCAACTGTAAGTGCATGGGAGACTGAAGCACAACTGGGGGCACTGAGTAGCAGAGGGAAAGAAAACATTTGCGTTTCATCTCACGTCAAAGAATTTGTTAGCAAAATAGAATATGAAGATCTGTATTCCACAGTTTGTAAGAGTCCCCTTAGCAAAATCTTCATAAATAATAGCATTAACATAATTCCAGACTGTTGACAAGAAGAAATTAAGGATTGATCTAACATGGATAAGGAAGTGCTTCTAACCTTCAAAGTCTGTAATTCCATCAGGCCACACTCCCTAAAATATTAATTGGAACATATGATATGAATAAATTTTTTCCTCCCTTCTACTGTCCATGCAAAATTACTTCTTACGTCATATTCTCCATGGTTTTAGATTAATCTGGCAATGGGGCCCAGAGCTTCACAGCCCTCACTGATAAAAAGAAAAATAAAGGAAGTGGACTTAAATTTGCCTTTGCTCAATTTCATCTCCTAGTATCAGCCTTTCCATATCTATGAGTTATCAAGAAGACAGAGCCAAGCCTCCTTCCAGAGATGGATTGCAGGAGGATGGCAAGCAAAGGACTTATAGTAAAAGAAAAAAGGGCCAAAGTACAGATAAGGCTGTGCAGTCTGCATCCTCAGAAACAACCAAGACTCTAATGAACACCCTGGTCTGGCTCTGCCTTGAGTGGAGTGAAGGGGTCTGGAGACCTTCCTCAGACTCCTCCAAGCCTAAATTATCATATGGTCTCATGACATCTTGTTACGTTTATGGACAGCCTAAAATAATTCTGTCTACTTTCTTGTTTCTTGCATTTGTTAAGTATCCTGTAGGCAGTGACAGGGAGAGAGATCTGCATAGATTGACCCATTCCATTTGTTCACCAGCCTGGCTTCTAGCTTCCCTACAGACAGCTCTGCAGCAAGGCTGACTGTTCATCCTGGTAGTCTTCTGTGGCTGAAATGAGTCCTTGTCAGGAATGAATAAGACAGGTTTGGTGTTCCCAGCTCTCACAGCATATTTGAAGCTGGAGCGCCTAGAGGCACTTGAAATCTTTAATGTCCATTCTTTTTTTCCACAGAGTATATATTAAGTCCACAAAGCCCTAACTTGTTATATAAAATATCAGATCAGACCCCTTAAGACATATCCAGCAAGCACTGATTTCATTTGGCATCTTAGGATTTTGGCACTTGACTCATAAATACCTAGAGTTTTCTGTAGTGACATTTGCCATACATTTTGGGCCAGGAGACCCACCTAGCATAATATATACAGGTAGAAATATGAAGGGGGACAGACAGAAGAGAAAGAAACACAGGTAATAAGAACTATGCATAACTGCAGATAGACAGGGGAGATATAATTCATATGCAAAATGTAACATTATAGCAACTTAATTTGGCTTTGAGTTTATAAGGCAATAAACAAGCCCTAAAAAACTCTTCTGAGAAGCATCACCACTCCCTTGGGCTGAGGTCCTGCCATTTATTTGCCAGAGGACTTTATTGTGTCATAAAGCAAAAGCCTAGTGAAGCACAAGCAAAGTATTTCTTGCTCTGTAAAACTGTAATATCACACACAGTAATTTACTGCATGGTAGCCCCATTATTTTTGGTCTCCTCCCAGTGTTAGATGTTGGCATTTGAGGAAAAGAGCGTTGCTGTCCCAATTAAAGAGAAACTGCCTCCTTTCCCTCACAAAAAAGAATTGTCTATTAGGAGCTTCTGACTGCTACACCATTTTAACATTCCAGCCACCCCATTTAGGTGCCTCCTGAGTGGGGAGTAGAGAAGACAACGTTACCAGTTTTCAAACCTTGATGTTATTAGAAAACAAGTACATTTAATTCAATAGATTAATTCAATAGCATGATCAAGTTAAGGAGCTGAAGTGCTCTGTCTGGGTAGAGAAACCATTTATTAAGTCAAAATCACAGTCTCAGACAAAGATACTAAGTTTCAAAAATTACATAATCAGAACAAAATTTAATTGACTGACTCTAGGTCAGGACATGCACACAAGTTTGTATAAGGATTTGGGTTATTTTCCAAGAGCACCATTGCATTCATATTTGTATTAGAACCAGTTTTTTATATTCTAGAATTGATAACATGGTTAGAAGCATAGGCAGATAAGAGGGCTGTCTTTTAGCTTTAATAATGAAAATTTTCCCAGGTAAGGAATTGTGATCTTAGTTCCATCTTCCTCTCATTCTGTGCTTGTGTGTAAGTACATGCAGCACATGTTTACATTTCAAGAAAATCTCCAATTTTGGAGGCTATACTATGGAAAGAAAAGACAGGAATCAGTGTGAAATTAAAGCAGAAACACAGGAAATAAGGGAACTCTGAAGAAGGAATGACTGAAACAACACAGATTAGAAAGAGCATGTCAAAGGAACAAACACCATCACTAGCGAAGCCTGTGTTCCAGGCAACAGGCCTTGCTGGAGCCAGGCTGGTTTCCCACATGTGCAAAACCCATGAAAGACATTTCTGTTCCAAAATAATTCAACTGAAGCAATCTGCTGGACCTTTGTTCCCATAACAACAGCAATTCACTCCTCTAAATTCTATGAGTTTGGCACTGTGACGAGAAATATCCTATTCTTCCATTAAAATACTGGGTGAAGCACAGTAAGATACTGAAAAACATCAGATCAATTTACTGTACTTCAGAAATAGTCACTTCCATTTTTCTCTGAGAAATAAAGAGAACGTCTGTCTTGATTGTGATCAGTGAATTCTCCTTGGCGCTGCTATAAATTCACACAAACAAATCTATGTAACATGGACTATATAAGTTCATTCTTACTAATAGTCTCTGGCCAAAAGATACTAACAAATAAAGGAAAAAAGGGCAATGTTGTTATCTCCATTTCACAGACAGAAAGCCTCTCCTGAGAGAGAGTTTCCAGTTTTCAGTTGTGAAGCCTGAGTTTTTATCTCCTCTGAAAGGTTTGCATTTTGCTTGAGCCTTTCAGCTCCCATAGTCATCCTAAATACAGAATAATAATTCTGAAACTCCAGTTTAACATCTGGTCCTAACTATACATATTTTTTCCTTTGCAGTATGCCTGTGTCAGTAGTCTCTTAATAATTTATTCCTTTAGCTCATATCCTATCAACAAAGCCTCTGGCATATTAACTGAGAAACTGTACGCTTTTTTCAATAGGTACATAAATAACTCTTTCATGTGCAGCCATAGAAAATGGTAGACATCTTGCACTTTATGAGCACAGAACAATTGTAAAATAAAAATGATAAAATTTTAACCTCATTGATATCAGTGCCAAAACTTACTGATTTCAATATGGCCAGGATTTGATCTAGGTTCTCAAATTTTCACAGGAGAATGCTTGCAGGTGAAGGCTTCCAGGCTGTGGTCCCTAACCCACAGAGCCAGGTCTGTGGAGAAGACATGAAGGGGACATTCCCCTTTTTATTTTCACATGATAAATTGTTTGAAATTCTTACACTTTCCTTTTGTTTTCTCCTTCCAGAAAAAGAGTGAATGTCCCTGTCTATACAATGCCATTTACTTTTCTGGACAGCCAATGCCAGCAATGGTCTAAAGGAGCAACTTATCTCAGGAAAGTAGAGATTTTATGACTCTTCAGAAATGAGATTTTAACTCTGCAAGATTTGAGAAGAAAACAGATCTGCATCTATGTTTCTGTATTTTTCCCCCAAAACCTCCCCAGGTTATCAGATTAACCTTTACTTGTGTCAGCAATATGCAGTTTAAGGAGTCAGGGTGTTCTGTGTTTTTGCACTTTGATATTCAGGACTAGAGAGGGAGGGAAAGAAAGAGACATAATTAGAAATAAAATAATTCTAGATTTTAACAAGACCTAAAAAATGTAAGTAAAATAACTTTTATCTGCAAACCTGGATTTTAAAATAACATTTCATTATAGCAAATCAAAAGAGTTTGAGTAGTTGTAGTGGCAAGTAAATGGGGCCAGATCAGATGCCTTCCTCTCCTTTCCTTCTCCTTTTCCTGCCAGCTAATTTGCTTATGAATGCGAGCAAAGTATTAAGCAAATAGACCTTCCTGTATGAGGATGAGGAGAGTATTAAGAAACTTTAATCTCAGGAAGAGAAAATGCAGAGTGACCTGCTTCCTGGGGCAGCAAGTATGGGAAGATTCACACAGTAGAGGATTAAGTTCTCACAGAAATACAACACTCAAAAGGACCTCTAGAGTTTCTGAGTCACGTTTCCTGCCGTTGTATATCTTCTACTAGCAAATTTATTAAGATCCATCACAAAGTGGTTTCTGTTTTTGCTCCACCACACAGTAGGAAATTCACTACTTCGAAGGTTTGAAATCATTCTCTCTTTCTTCTAGCGCCAATAGGATCTTTGAGGTTAAACCAGGGGAGAGAGACAACTGTAATGTCTGATAACATCATAATGAATTGTTACCACCCCACCTCACAGTTTGCATTTTCTGGGCAAGCCAAGATTGTAAAGCTGTACTCCACTCTCCCATCCCTTTTAAAATCTGTCCATACAGTTAGATATGGGCAGCCAACTCCCCAGGAATGGGGAAAAGGTCACTGGTGCCTGAAATTTACTGCAGATCTGGTGCAAACCTATTGCAGCTACCTCATGAGCTGAGTAAACCAAAAATGTGTCCTGGCCTCCATATAAGATCAGACTGTCTCAGAAAACAGAGAGATGAGCAGGAAGACAGAAAATCCAGGCCTGAATTTTAACTCTGTAAAGCAGCTGAATACACAACAGGCTCACAATACTTGATAGCATCTTTTAACATCTGTATTATGAAAGATTCAAGTGATGCTTCCAAATGTCACTGCACTTTTACTAAGGGTTGGTCACTGAAATCTTCAGCAAAAGAAATACATATACTGGTGTCCAGGGAGTTAGACACTGAGCTAGATCATGCACAAAAAACCAAATTCAACATCACAGTTTTAACCAACAAGAAAAAAGTCACTTGGAGTTTTTATAATGGTGCATAGATAAATAGGACACACTACAAGAGCAAAGCAGGTTTTCATGACTAAAATCTCTTGCAAGATTGATTTGTGCAGCCATGGCAGTAGAGGTACATAAACTAGGCTAATGAGCAGAGGTTGCATCTTCTTTAGACAACTAACACAGTGGAAATGAATAAACCATCAGGCATGCTTTTTTGGGTCTGAAAACACAATTTACTAAGTAAATAAAAGCCATATAAAGTTTATAAGTGGAAAAAAATATGTAAAGCAAATCAGGCCTATCAATCTTGGTAGTACCTCTTCAAAACTGCAAGTAGCATCAGAAAGTAAATTCCAAACCAGCATCTTTTTTCTATGCAATCTTTTGTAAGGGTTTTCCTCAACAGATCCATGGTGACTATGGAATTCAAAAAGAAATGTCGGGACCTGCCAGGCAGACAAATTTGTTTTGTTACTGGAACAAGGGAAAAAAAGAATAGAAACAAACATCCTTAGACTTGGACTAGATATAAGGAAGAAGTTTTTACAATGATAGTAGTGAAGCACTGGAACAGGTTGCCCAGAGAAGTGGTGGATGCCCCATCCTTGCAAGTTTTCAGGAGTTGGATGGGGCTCAGCCACCTGGTCTGCTTGAAGGTGTCCCTGCTCATGGCAGGGGGAGTTGGAACATGTGACTTTGAAGGTCCTTTCCAACCCAAAATATTCTATGATTCTATGAACTTCTTTCTTTTATCATCTCAACATTAGGAGGGAAAGGGTCTAGGCTTGGTTTCAATTGTACCTGACACTGCAGGAGGCAAAGTACATCTTTTGTCACACTATTGCATGAGCTCTGCAGCAGCAAAAGGGAGAAGGGAACTTGCAGGAGACAGTTCATATCTTAGATTACATGAATCACACTGCACTGCTTTCAATTCCTGGAAGGCTTTTCCCACCATTGGAAGACAAATTTTACCATCTCTAGCTAAGGATTCAACTTGAAGTGGTAGATCGTATTTCTGCCATAATTAAACATATATATAAACTTTGCCTGTACATTTCTATTTTGCTTACCTGAATGTTGTATGCCTTGACAAACTGCACTTACTTAAAGAAAAGTACTACATATTAAATCCTGACTTCATAGCTCTATTACAGACACATTTAGTGAGAGCAAGATTCCTATATTCTTTTACATTCCTTTTTATATTCAGAACAATCAATATCATTTGAACAATGTCCATAGACACACATTTTCACCTTTCATTGAATGGAAATTTGGGACCTGATTGTGAGACTTGAGATCTATTCAACACTTTGATATTATTTCAACCTGAATAACCAGCTACCAGCGCTGGCATCAAAAGCATATTCATCCCATTATACTACACACAGACAACACAAGATATCACAAACTGCCCTGTGAGGGAAGAACCCAAAGCAGAATAAAACATGGCTGAATTGATGGATGGATTTTGGACCAGAGTGTGTATCACTGATAAGAATGATGATTGTACTGCTGTATAAATATTGCAATATGCACAATCAATTAACAATTTCCAATATTTTCTCAGAGAGCTGATAAAAGTTATTAAGCTTCAGGTTCATTTCAGCAATGTTTAAATGAAGGTGGAAACCTACACCATGAATCAATCTACTGGCATAGTCACCTAGGATTTAGGAATATAACTCAAGTAATTTTTTCTTATCTTACAGAGAGCACTGTAGAAGGTATTTCAATTTATTGTGGATAACAATCTATCAAAATAAACCTGCTCAGGACATACTCTGAATACAAATGAGGCAGCAAGAAAATGTAAAGGAAATGTGAGTTTTTAATTAACCCTGTGATAGTTCACAGATTGTGAAGCTCTCATTCTGAAAACAAAGATTTTTTAGTTTTTACTCAATTTATGTCCTTCTATAACATAAAATATCAGACCTATTAAAACACACCATAGGATATTTGTAGATTAGGAAAGCACAGAGATCAAACTCTTCTAGTACAGTGTACGGCTACAAATTCCACCAGTTCAAACCAGGTATTGCACCCAGTCCCTCAGGTCACCAATCAAGGTACAATTCCAGCTGCCTCTCAACCACATCAGGTTTAAACATCCCACTCTGGATTTAATATCCTGCCATGAAGTAGCTTGGTTTGTGGCCACAGACTACTTGGTGTTTTACTTTCAGATCCACAATTCATCTGCTATAGTGAGACCACCAACTCTCATAACCTAGAGTGGCACAAACAGCATTTCCATCTTGCAGTCATCAGTTTTCATGTGCAAAAGGCTGAAGCCTATGACCAGAGGTCAAGGAAATCAAGGATTTCTCAGTGTCTGTGCTCTGATTAAAGATTTCCATAAGTCAACCAAAAGGATTCATAAAAGCAGCACAGCAAGACAGGGGCTAAGGTGCAAGCAGAGGGCACAAAAAAGGCTGCCAGAAAGTTCAGAGTAATTGCCTGCAGAGGGGTACCATATAGAGCCTTAGAACTACTGATATAGTCATTATGAATACATGCCTTAGTTCTTTATTTCCAAACAAAAACAAGGGCCTTGAGATCATTCCCCTTCTGGAGGCTTGGCTGCCTGTGTTCAGGGCCAACCTGGAAACAGGACTGCCCCTTCCTCCTGCTGCCCCTGGGAGGGGCTCCAGAGAGTGCTGCAGGAAGATCTCCTTCCCTGAGGAGCTGCCTTAATTGTGCCAGTCATGGGCACCATGGGCCCACACACAGGCTTGGCCTGAGCCCAGCACCACTGCCAGGCAGGTGCCCAGAGTGCCTGAGTGCCCTGCTCCTGCCTGGGACCATGGGACAGCAATGGCTTGGCTGCCCAGCCTGGCCCTGAAAGAGCCCCCAGAGCATCTGGTCCCCCAGCACCCAGCCCAGGGAGACACCAACCCTGCAGGATCCTGACACAGAGTACTTGGCAAAGATTGGCAGAGAAACCTCTTCGGAAAATACCAGGTATTTATCCTCTCCCTCTGTACATTAGCAACAGTAATCCCCTGAAGAATGAAAGACCTTTAAACAGTAAATTAATTAGGTGATAAATAGGTGGTTAAAAACTATTATTTCTGGCTGAAATTAACGTAGCAGTAGTATTTTGATAAATTCTAATAGGAAAAACTTGGAATCTTCTTCACAGTATTTAATATAAGGAAAAATTAAATGGCTGGCATTTTTATGGTGTTCTAATTAATGAGAATCTAGAGTGGAATTCTCATGCAAATACAGTACGTATTGTGTGACAACCCTATTAATACCGGAGAAGCTAATTATGATTAGTGCTATTACACTGAGTACTAAATGAATTAACAATTAATGAGGCACTCCTAATGTTATCATCACATTTGTGCATACATTTTAATGGATGGGTTTCACCCTGATTAGAGCTGATAAGTTACTAGCAGCAAACAAAATTACCCCTTCCATTTATCTCTTTTTCTTTGCCCTGTATTCAGAAATCAAAGCTCATTTCCGAGAAAGAAGTGTTACTAATGAATATCCAATGTATTTCCAGCCTTTATCCAACTGTTCTCACAACTGTTCATTAAAAGAAACTTCAATTATATGGCACTGCTTCTACTCCTAAACATTTTAACCAGGGAACATCAATATCTTTGAGCTTCTTTACTAGGGTGCCAGGTATCTGGAGCCTTCCTGTAAGTCACTGGGCAAAAGATAACCACGTTGCCATCACTTAGGAACCTGAATTGTGAAAAGTAAACCCAAAGAACCGAACTTACTGGAAAACTTGAAAGATGAAGGGGTCAGCTTCAGACACAGTGATGAGCAAGCAACTCCCACATTAAGAAGTCACCACAGCAGTCAGAACAGACCCTGGCTGGACTTGAACACTTCAGTCTCTGGTCCCAAGCCAGAAGTGGGTATGCACATACTGCAGGTTGGAGCACAGCAAACATTGCCAGGGTGTTTCTAATATAGAACACACCCTGTATTTGTGCAATAAATCCAGTGTGTAAGGAGAAGGGAGAGAGGATGTGAGCAGAAACAGGATTTCCTGCAGCAGGTACATGGCAAGTGCAGTGCTTCCTCCACATCCTCAGCACACCGACCCATCCATGCACAATCCTGTGAGCTCTGAGTGGCTGCACTGAAAAACAAACACACTCTGGTCACTTCTGCAGGCTCAGCATGTGGGAACAGTACCAGGTTTGGCCAAGCTAGAAGACACTCTGAAATCTTAAATCAGTATAAAGTGTCCTGACAATCCACTTGTGCACCATTTCAACTAGAAGATAAGATGCACCCAGGAAAGCCCCATCAATTGCTATCCTTATCCTTGGATGGAGGAGTTGATTAAAGCCATTTCTTACTTTGTGTCATTTGATTCCTCTATTGCTGCCAGCTGACGTGGTTCTGCCTTCTAAGAACTGATTCTGATGCAGACACACACAAAAAAAAAAGCAAGAAATAAAGTTTACTTTTACACAAGTAGGAAGGGCTGGTGGGGAAAAAAAATATCAGGGAACTGCCAGAAGTAGGAGTCTGTATACAAAAGAAGAATAAATCTGAGCATGAGTGGACTCTTTTTATAATGGCAGTTGGATGAAAAGTGCTTCCTAGAGAGGACAGCTTTTGTGTCATTTATGTTACTTCCTGATATTCATCTCTACTTACCTGTCATGCTTTATATTATCCCTGCTTGCACTGTGCTGTTTCAATTGCTATCACAAAGTCAGCTAGTTTCATGTGTTCATGGGATATCCTTTGGATTATCTCACTTCTGTACTGCTCTCAGAAACTCCATAGCCAGAGTACAATTAGGTCCTCCTTTAATATCAGTTCACAATCAATGTAACCAAATCTTTTGTGATAATTTAGTGCATTGGTTTAAGGAAGAAAAAATTTCTTCTTGTGGTGGGTATTCAAAATCTTTCCACTAACTCTCTGGAGCTATAAAGCCTCTTTGAGAAGAGGTTCTCTGTCCTCCAAATGCTATTGCAGCATGGCAGTTAGAAAAGCTGTACTTGCATAGCAGTACCCAACACATAAAAGTTCATAAAAATTCATGCAGAGTAGTTTTGTTGTGGATTTGGTTTAGGGTTTTATTTATACAGAGGAGTTGGATGGTATTCTTTCACTGTTTATGTTTCTGATTTATATTGACAAAGGTTATCAGGACACAGATTTTGCTGTTCACTGTGAAATACTCCTCTTGCTGACTTCCAGTTTCAGGCATATTCATGCTTTAAAAAATAGTGGAATGAATACAATCCAATTAAAACTTGCAGCGTTTTCATTTGGGAAGGTGTTAAAGGCAATAAATTTTGAAGTGTAATCAGGAAGTAGCAGAGCTGGTTTTCACTTCACTTATACTGGTAGCTCAGTGGAAATAATAGTGTTATGCTACAAGAATCCTTGAAAGAAAACTTGATTTTTCAGAAGACTTGGCCCAAGGTCACAATCTTCAAACAGTGCCTTCCTTCTTGAATAAACCTGCTCATTTCACTGACCTTCCCAGTAAAAAAAAAAAAACTTGTAGTAACATGAATACAGCTATCACAGTCTTTAAAGGGTGTGTTCTGCAGTCAACATGTACCAAGCTATTTCGTTATACTGTCCACTTTTAACAGATAGCCAGTTCTGGTCTGAAACACAGCCAAATCATTAAAGAATGCAGTAAGTATTTGTTCAATAGCTCATCAGTAAACGTTGCAGTTATGGTCACAAACATAGGATCAAACCTAGCAGCATAGATTCAGGTAAAACTGAGGGTGTTCCTTGCATTGCTAGGGAGCCCTGTTGGTATGGGATAATGACCTACTCAGCAATCAGAGAGAGCTTGAGATTAATGCATGATTTTAAAGACTAGCCACCAGAAAAAATAAATGTAGTATGTCTTTTTGCAGCACACCTTCGGAGGGGAAGAAGAATTGTTAACCCTGGAACAAATTTATAGATTTCTGTTTGTCTATAGCAGCAACTAACATTAAAGACTTGTGAAAACCTCTTCTCCAGCACACCCAGCTACCTAAGTGCCTGCTAGTGCACAATTCCTGTGAGGGATTGATCTGCTTCTCTGCAGGCTGATGTCTGAGGTTCAGCCTTTCTTAAGCACTGACACTGTTTCTAGTATTTTTTCTTCACCTTGTTTCCTGCCAAGTTAAACAGCAATTTGCAAGTACCTCCTACAGTTATTCATTGTTCCTGAATGCATTCCGAAAGAAATTACCTTTGATAAAAATGGCAGAAGCACAGGCAGCTAGAGGTGTGGGAGAAGCTAAGTAATTTAGGTGCACAATCTTTTTAAAGCATTGATTTTTTTTTTATTAAACATCAGAAAGATTTAATGTTTCTGCATGGAGAATTCCAGCAACAAAAGATATTATCAACATTGACTGATAACAAAGGTATCCAGAGCACACAGAGAAAATAATGTACAATTCAGTGTCTTAAGATGTCTGATTCTTAAGCCTAACCATTTATTAAGTAAATTACAGCATTACTCTTGCTGGTTCAACCAAGCCCACGCTGTTGAGACATTATGTCCAGTCTGGATTTCCAATTTTTAAGGGAGAGGTTAAAAAAGAGTTTTAGACCCCGGCAAGACAAAAAAACGATTCAAAGACTATAAAAACTTATTTGAAAAGTGAACAACTGGTAGAAGCTTTGAATGTTTTGTTTTTCTCTGAGAAATTTAGAAGCATGATGAGATCAGAGTCTTACATGAAGACATAGTATTTGCATAGAGAGGGGCTTAGAATAGAGCTGTTAAGAAGAGGGTTTGCTTGAATCTTTTACAGAAAGGTATGGCAGAATGTAGACAGAGGTAACAAATTATTTTAACAGATTGTTAACAAAACAACCTATGTAATAGGTCATTTCAATCTCCTATATCAAGGTTCAATCCCTTTCCAAAATATGCTGTTGACAATACAGATGAAACAACATGCTCTGCTCTGGACAGGAAGTATATTTTCCCAGAGATCCCCTCCAACTTTCAAAACAAATAGTAAAGTTAATGATTCAGTGGAAACAAGAGAAGCCTCCTTATAATGAAAAATATAAAGTCCCAATCCAGAACACCAAATCAATATGCACTTAAAACAGCAGAGTTTCAATTATCTCAGTCAAAATACTATCAAGATGCTCCTCCTGCAGCTCAGTATCTACACACTGGACAATCATATTATAAAAAATCAAGAGTTTAGAATTTGAGGGGGAAAAAAAAAACAACAGAAAAAGCATTGGAGAAATAAAGCATAAACCTGTGTTACCACTCCTCAGGGGGCCCAGAGGGACATGAAGGTCAGAGAGGGACCATGCAGGAAATTGATAATGAGGTGGTGGTGAAATAGAGCTCCTAAGACATTCCTATTCCTATCACAGTCCCTTTTCCCATTTCACACCCAGTAAGTACTGGGGGGAATCCTTAGTGCACACACTGGCAGGGTGGTAATACCCTTAGAGGGAACAGATTAGTTTAAGCAATATACTTCTCCAAGGATATTTTATATTCTGAACTTCATTGGAGAGAAGAAACATTACAAAAGAGAAAAAAATCTACAGGAGTCATCACAGGGAGTTCCTGTTCCTTATAAAAATTAACTGATCGTGATTTGTGCTGGAGACCAACAGTTAGAAAAAGTTTATTTCACTTAAAAAAGAGAAGACAAATCAAAGCACAATGATTTGTATGTTGAGGGTGATAGAGAGTCACCTTTTCTGAAGAACAGATTGCACAGTACTCATCCAAGTCTTTTAGACAAAGCTGTCTAGCTACTGGGCTCCTGTTGTGAAGAATAAGTGCAGAGTATTTGAGCAGAAAAGCAACTCCGGTCACGTACACAGGATATAGTCTAACACACCCATAAAGCCCTTACTAAGTCCTTTTTTATGCAAGAGGTTCCTTTACTCGTGCATCTGGTACCAGACACAATACACATCTTCAACTGTGTGTCACCCAAACTTCAGCTCACAAATGGATCATGCTAAGTCTTATTACAGCAGACTACTTCCTGCAATGATGATGATGAAGTCTGAAACCACAGAAACAAGATTAGTTTTCCTCGCAGCATGAATCTAAGGCAGTATTGCCTTCCAGCTCTGCACTTATAAAAGTGTGAATCTCAAAATAATGTTGAGGTACCTGCTAGAATATACCATTAAGGGGCAGCTGCTGCAAAAGCATATTAAGATTTATTTAGCCTACAGAAATTTTCAACACATCATAAATTTAGTGTATATAGAATGCATATAAAGGCATTAGGACTCATTAAAAAAAAAAGAAAAAAAAAACCTAATGGCCAGTTATACGTACACTGGCTCACCTCTAAAGACAGCACAATTGCTTGCAGTTAGTTCAGTCCTTGTTCAGGCACCTCTTACAAACACATAGACTCGCAGATTCACTGCACAGCTTTGCTTCCCAAGGAAACCATGATGGTTGCACAGCTGTTGTCATGCCAAGTGCCACACAGTTCAAGCTGTATTAACTTCTCCTCTTTACTGAGATGAGCAACATAAGCACACAGACGCCAAGGGTATACTGACTATTCATCACAGAACTTTCATTTTATGCACCCTTAGAGATGTAAATGTCCAATAACATTTTTTTCTTAAAGATCAAAAGACCATCAGTACTCTTCACAAATTTATGGATACTTTCCAAAACTGACAATCATGAAGGGAGAACTTACCAATTGGTTCACCAGCCTTCACTGACAGATACTGATTCATCTCTCACTCAGATTCTGCCCTAGTTGCCTATAAGACATTGCCCAGTAACTATCATAACACTCCTCCAGTAGTTCCAGTGCCCTTAGTTTTAAGATACTTCTTATTCAGGATCTTAACCTGTGGCAAAAAGGAGACACCATGCAGCTGATTTTCTATCTGAAGGTTTAAGCCTTCTCCTTCTTTAACAGCTGAACACTTCTAATGGGCTTTAATGGTAGATTAGATTGCCATCTAGTAAAGCTGTAGGATGAATCCCAGAAGAAATAAGTCCTATAAAACATCTATCAATTCTTTTTCTCCTAATATTTCTGAAGTATTTTATTTGCAAATAGATCAAGACTTTGATAAAGTTTTTTAAAATAATTAAAAATTGCTATAGACTATTGAAATAAGTTTTTTGTATATAAAAATGCATTAGATTTTATAATTATTCATCTATATTTAAAGATTGTTCTAATTTTTCCCATAACACGTATTAATATCTTGGTCAAAGCATTTATTCATTGTTGTGCCTTTCTGGAAGGAGTTTGAGTTTCTGTAGCATCACAGTATAATTTTATACCCATATTTAAAATCAAAGTTTAGGCAATTTCCCTTTTAGCCTTTCAATGACTTATAATATCACATCTGTCTCTGTTGATAATGACACTCCTTTTAACATATGAAATACAATACTTCATTGCATTTCAGATGTTAAAATTTGTACGCATTCATTGTTCTGCTTTTAAAATCAAGCACATGAAGGTAATCCTGTCTTATTTCAACTTTTGCCTTTTATAAAGAACAAGTTCTTTACAAACTCTTTAATTCATTAAAATTTTACCATTAGAAATCCAATACCAAAATCCATTAGAAGAGTTCCTCATTTTATCCCAGTATTATTCATCCAGATTTCTAATTTCATTTTATTAACTCCTCTTTTAAAGATTGTGAGAGCTATGCCATACATATCTATTACATTAACATTTTTTTAAAGCCTGAAATGGAGGATAGTTTGGGGTTGTTTTTTTTTCGCTCCACGCCAAACAAATAATTTTTCTTCCAAATACTTAACTTGTACATCAGTCAGCCTTAGATTTAGATGACTAAAAAGAACCAAAATATATTATTTGCCTGCATTGTATATAGCCTTTGAAATGTGTAATTTGGGAAATTAAAACTTCCTTCTTATCTTTACAGAAAAGAAAAACAAGACAGAACATCATTACATAACTTTTTTGTAGGTATTTAATGAAAAACAAGCTGTGACTTTGGAAAGAGCATTTCAGTGAACCAACATAATTATAACTGACTATTTCACATGCTGTGTCCTTTAAACATATGTCAATTAAAAATTAAAGCCACCATTTCTCTTCACAAACAAAAGCCATTTAACTCACTATCTGATTTGTTGTTGTTGTTCTATCACAATACAATCATCATATGCACATAAAATCTTTGCAGATATATTTAGAACTATGTTTTTACTGCAACATTTCCACACCAATCCTGAAATCAAGCAATTCTTCCAATTGTCTGGGATCACATCTCACTGAACAATGCCAAGCAGTGCCAGCTGTTAGAGAATGGTTTCTTGGAACGTGCAAATTACACTAAACAACAAAATACTGCATTGCTGTGGAAGATACACCACAAAGCAAAATTTCCTTGCATAACACCACCCCTTAGTGAAAGGAAAAGACCAGAGAATAAAACCTTAGCTGCACCAGGATCTTGTGATCCTATTGAATTGTTCCCTTGACAAAAGGGGCTCAGCCCACAGACAATTCCACAAACACCACAACACACATTATTAAACTGCAGAAACAGGTTTTTGAGACACTCAGAATCAGGTTTTTTTGAATGTAGAGGTTTGCTGCAATTGCTGGATTATGCATATGATATGTCATATAAAAATTGAAGAAATTATACATGAATAAGGAATAATTTTAAACTGTAATATTAAAAGACCAGCAGCATGCTTCTTGTTCCTATTGCAGCTTTCTGGCTATAACACTACAACTTCCTATAAATCATTAATGAAAGCTGTAATTATTATTTTTCATTTTCCAGTAGTACTACCATGTGTGCAATAATATTACGCATTGCTAGCTACATTTTCCACCTCCAAATTGCTTGCTTAGTTCCAATGGAATATGAAAGAGCAATGCACACAGCTGTGTTTCAGTAAGTGTATTTGAAAAGAAAAAGTGACTGGACTTTGCAAGTTAAAAAGCAAGCTGACTAAATTACATTCAAAACACACTATTTTTTATTTGCAGAATGTTGAAGAAGCATTTTTTTATCATTGTTTTTTTACTGTAGTTCAGCTTTAAGTATTTTTTATTTTATTTTATAGAACAGAGATTTCTAAAATTGAGTTTGAAGCAGATTATGGCCTCAACTGTAGAAGACTTCTTTCAGTACTGCATTGCAAAATCATAGCAAAGAAATGGTAGGATAGCACAGATAGATATGTGAGAATTATATGGTAATGGATGAATAAGCTTCAGCACTGTTTAAAGGTTTAGTTCTGCTCAAGGACAGAATAAAATGAAGTAACTGAGGGAACAGATAGATGATAACTATCTTCTAATAGAAGAGGGATAATTACAAGAAAAAGACTGTCTGCGACAATACAGTATCTCCTTTGGAAACAAAAACTGGGAAAACAGTACAAATTCACAGACTTCAACTATTCTGCAGCTGGTGTTGAGCAACAGGATCAGATGGTCTCACTGAGCACTGTACACTCTCATCAAAGACCATTGTCTGTAAAAGCAAAAAATAAGCAGTGATCAGAGGGAGCAACATAATTTTTCTAGATTTCTTCTGTCAATAAATACTATGCAGGCTGCTTCCATCTTTATGTTTAATGGATCCATTACCACAAAAATATACTAAGCAAGGGCAAGTCCATAGTGAAGTGTGCTCTGGAGTTTGCAGTCACGGAGGACAAGCACAGGGCTTGCACAGAAACCCTGGAGGCAGCAGATCTGAGTAGAAAAGTGCTTGCTGCCATAATACCCCAATTTCAGCTCAGAGAAAAATTGCTCCTTAGAAAATGGGTGTGCTCTTTATCTTTCTGAGAACTTAACTATTCCTGAGAACATTTTTTAACCCCACTGACTTATTAAAAATAAGTAGCTATCTTTGGTTGGTGTTTTTTCCTCAAATGACCTTAATAAACCATATCTAGAGGTATTTTGGTCATTATCTGTGTTCAGAATTAAACATTACTGCAGTTCATTTTTTGATGTTTTCCATTTTTTAATATTACAATATTGTTTTTCAAAGCAATGCAAAAATTCCCTGGAGAAAATTTCCATCTGAAGTGGTGAAGAATGGTAAGGTGCTAACAAAGAAATAGTAAAAAATAAATCTAAGCAATTCTTACCAGTTCATCTACTACTGAACTTTGATAGTTTGCACTCTCTGATCAGAGTATTTTCTCCTAAGGGTGATTCCTTGCACAGCAATATATATGAAAACATCAGAAATGGCTCAAAGGAGAATCACTTGTCAGGTAACTCAACAGTCAGCATCAGTTTAACCACAAATCTTTTGGATTAGGTATTCAGGTGACATAAGCCAGGGTTAACCCCATCACATTCCTGAGGCACTTGATACAAATTAAACTGTTGCAAATTGAACAAGGGGTACTCCTGATTTGGCTATTATGATTTAATTGGTTGCAGTGGAGCAAGCACTGTTATTTTCAAAGATACAAAGAAGATCAGAACAAAACCTTACTGATTACATGACTTCTTTACCTTGCTTTATTAAGGAGTTCCAAATTAATTTATTGTTAATTAAATTCTAAAATAAACTATTAATGGTAATTGTTTCCATTTTTCTCAGACACTTTTCCAGATTAACGACATTTAGCATTTATGCTGCTTCTTTTTCATCTACTTTTCACAGCTTTTGGCAAAACTCTGCTGTCAATTAGCACGAGTACTAAGCTTTTTCAGTATTGACTTGACAAATTACTGAGAGAGAAATTCTGTTTCCAATGAATTCACTTCAAAAAGCCTCACAGATTTCAATTGGAGTAGGAACAGTTCCTCCAAAGATGAGATCTTCTGGCTTGAAATTGTTGGGTAGGTATTTAGCTAGTTAAAAAAGGGAGGCTTGAGTCCTTCACTACAAATTCTGCACAGTAAGCAGAATAAAGCAGTTCTGACTGAACTTTTTCTAGTCCTGGTATTCCAAAGCATTGCACTGCTGTAGAACAAAAGCTTTCTTATTTGATAAGCTGTGTTTTTGTAAAGGAAACTAATTTCACCGAGATCAGATATTCACCTGTACACAGTATGCACTGAGAACATCCAGAGCCTGACAAAGGGCTCAGTAACCATTGCTCTAGCATTTTCAACTAGAAAGCAGCCTGCCCACATTCAGGACACTGCACATTACTGTTCTGCCTCCAGCCCTTTAACCATTTCTGAGCAAGAGTCTTCATGGTAGGAAGCACGGATTGCATTTGTGCTCTGTATGCTACAGGCAGAAAAGTCCAAATGGTAGTTGCTCTCCTTAATTATTATTATGAGTTTTTCAACTTACACTGAAAAATTATGAGCAGGAGGATCCATGAGATAGTTTCTTTTGACTGAGAATGCATGATCTCAGTCTGTATTTATTGGAAAATAGGAACTGACTTTGTATTAGCTGAGGTAGAAAATATAGAAAAGCCATGAACACCAGATTTATTAGGCAGAAAAATGGTACAGAGTTAGGAGATTTTTATTTCTTTTTTACCTGAGGTTAAATTGTAATGGTAACAATGTAACCACGATAAAGCAGTTACTGCAGAAGTGATATAAATGTGAGTCAAAGTTTAATCCACAGAATAACTGAGCCAATGCAATAAGAAACAAACCACTATGTATGGTTTATAGGAATATTAAACTATGTGGCTTACTTTAAAAAATTGCATGGTCAGTGGAGCTGCTATTTAAATTTTTTTCTATCTGCATTGTCCTAGTCAGGTATAAAAAGAAGGTTGAGTTTCTGAAAGATACCAAATTGCTAACAGGCTTTGCTTGTTTAAGGTGTTTATTTTGATGTTGGGAACAATAAGTATACAGTAGTGTTTCGTTTGGCTTCTGGCCATAATCCCCAAACACACAGGCACTGGAACAAGGCTGACCCATCCCTACCTTTCTAGGATTACAGGTTTTACAGTCACTTTGGAATTTTCAGGTTTAAACATTGTGGGAAAAGATTTCAGCCAGCTCAAAAGTATCATGGTGTGGTGGTTTGACCTAGGCTGGACAACAAGTGCCCACTGAAGCTGCTCCATCATCCCTTCCTCAGCAAGTCAGGGGAGAGAAAATACAACAAAAAGCTCATGAGTTGAGAAAAAAGCAGGGAGAGTTCACTCACCCATTTTCCTCACAGGCAAAACATAAGACAAAAGACAAAGGACTGGATTTAAGACAAATTAGTTGAGTTTGTTACCAGTCAAAATCAGAGCAGACTAATGAGCCATAAAACAAATCCTAGAAAAACATTCCCCACACTCTTTTCTTCTACAGAGTAAAAGTGTAAAGAATTGTGATAAATACAGCTCTTCAACCTAGCAAGTTTCTTTTCCTTCAGAATGGATTTATAACATTCTTTTGTCTTCAAATCTTAGTAAATTAACAATGATTATAAGAATCATGTTCAGGTGAAACATACATAAGAATCTCCCTTGGCACACACTCTGTAAGATGAAGGTACCCTTCACCTTCAAGAAATGACAGGCTGCTCACAAAACTGTGCTGGATCTATTAATGCATTTGTGAAACATTTTAGATGCAAGTTGACAAGTATCTTTGATAAACTATCTTTGGAATTCTTTTGTCCAAAAATAAAAGCCTATTAATCAAGTAGAAATCCCATTTATTTTAATATTAACATACCTCTTTGCATTGATTTCTCCTGTCCTCCTCACTCTGATTTTAGAGATCAGTGTAAAACATTGTCAATGTGGTTTTTTTCCAACAGTGAGCTTTCAGTTTATCTTGGAGGAGGAAGAACAGTACTATAGGTAATTCCAGTTATTATGGGGTACTTCAGACCTGGTGAAGGATTAAGTGATAGTGCTCAGATGTGAGGGATTTAGAAATGGAGTTTTGTAGACTTTTTATGGGGGGCTCTCGACTACTCAGGTATTCTCTGTCCATCCACTTCTCTGGATCATTTCTGCAAATTCAGAAAACCTGCAATTTCTTTTTACTCTCTGAGTTGGAACCTTGGAAAGCAATGTAGTTGAAATTAATGGCTATCATCTTTCTGAGGAAGTGAAACGTGTTCTAATACGCTTTAAACTCTTGAACTTTTGAAGCCAAAGCTCAGTATATGCTGTATGTGTTTCCTCTTGCTGATGATATGTACACACAACATGATGGCTACATCTACATTTTAGGACATTTCATCTGCAGGGCAAATATTGTACCTGGGTACAATGAGGTACATCAGCATAAGGATAAAGTGAGTAAATTAGCAAAAGTAGGTTATTCCATTGCTAGTATCACTGTCACATGCAAGCTTGAAAGCATGAAAAATTAAAAGCTTCAAAAATTGAGCTTCAAATTACAATTTGTAGTGAAAATTGCTTAATCACAGAAGCCTAAAATCATTGGTGCTCAGATTTGAGGCAGTAATAGCAAAAGAGTGATAAGTTATGGGATATGAGGCATTGCTCAAACTAGGCAGCCAGACAGAAGATGGGGTAAAGAACTCTATGGAAAATTACAATAGTGCCAAAATCAAACCATGAATTCTGCAAACTGCAACACTGCAAGGAAAATCATTTTGTTGCTCCAGTCTAGCACAACACATTGGATATGACTCTGGATATAATTCAAAGAAACTCGGGTATGAACGCTGCAGAAAAATTGAGCATTTTGCTGAGTATGGTGTGTTGCTTCTTGTCAAGACAGGTAAACTAAGTTGCTGCTCCAAGCACACCTCTTAAGTTTATACATAAATATTCCAATGTACACTGTGTTAGGAATTTATATTTCTGCTATGTCAGAGACAGACATAGGTGATTAATTAATGTCAAACAGGAGTTCTATAGTCTCTCACTTACCTGAATTCATTTACTTGCAATGCTTTCAAGGTTTGTCACTTACTGACCCTCCACTGTATGCAGTGAGTGATCTGGGGAGCCAATTTCTATGCTTGGTTGGTACAAGCATAGGATTTTTACCTAGATAGTATACTTGCTGTATTTCATGTTGTGCATAGTTATGGGAAACATGGAAACACCTACTTGCTCTAATATTCTAGCAGCTCTTTATGCTACTGTAACAGACTAATGTCAGTGACTGCAACAGACAGTACTGAAGAAAACATTACCACGTAAAGAAACAAAATCCAGTATTCTGTGTGATTCATACAATAGAAATATTTACATTAAAACAATTAGAAGTCATATTTGCAAACTGCACAAAGACATCATTCACCCTGGCAGACTGTGTACTGCTACATACCGTTGTGCAAGAACAGACAGATCTACACAGCAGTTAGCCCACTTGATAAATTTCTCCATTTCAAAAGGGTATTCTACAGATTTAATTCCAGGCCCAAAGCTTTTTAAAGAATGACAGCCATGTTTCCTGATAATCAGTCTAAAGTCTGACATCAAAATAATAGTGTTTAATTGGAACAGGTTTCTTAAGCCATGTAGTACAACCTTAGCTTTGCCTTTGTGCAGCGTTACAGCACCTTGGCAAGACGAGGTGGAAACTGAGCTTTGTCAGTTGCCACTTCATGTTGGCAGAATTCTCTGGTTTTGTGCTTATTGTCTCCAATAAGAGCAAAATTCAGAATGAATAAACACTGTTACAAAAGTTTCAACCCCACCATGATCACGAATATGTTCTGGCTCTTATTGTACAACATGGTACATTTTTCCTTAACTGTGCATCTGCTGCACAATTGTTTAGAGCAAAACGTTGTGGAACTGCAAAGACCTGAGGCAGTGAAAAGCTGATTTGCAAACAGCCAGATATTTATATTATTGCACACTATCGTGACTGCCACTGCCTCCATCCATGAATGTGGTCTCCTGCAAAAACTTGCGAAAATCTACAGGACACTGGAAATACCATTGGATTTGAACCCAGACCATTTGAAGAAACTGAGAAGAGTATTCCATTTTAGTGAGAGAAAAGCACATACTTTAGGTTACAGATTTATGGCTTAGTGTTGTAATTTATAAAGCCATTAAGTATTCCTAGTTTAATAAGGCCAGTCCTACAAAAAAGACACAGCATCTTGCCCACAAGATCTGCTAGTTCCAAACCCTCTCATCCACCTCTACCTAGCTACTGTTCTAACTATTCTGTAACCCTTCCCCATCAGAAAGCTGTGGTTCAAGTTGGTCAGTGATTTGTTATTCTAGAGCATATACAAATATACAATGATAATTTCTCCATCTGGATAACAATTCATGTCAAGGGATTGCCAGAACAAAAGAGCAACTATGGGACTCCTATCATCAGTCTCCTGGCAAAGCAGCAGAGCCTTAGCATCACCATAGCAGCCTTTCCCTTTATGTGATTCATTGTGGAGAAGGTTTGCTACTGATATCAAAGACCTATTTGTTCATGCACCATTGACTTCTGCTTTGCCATCATGCTGAGAGATTGCTTCAATAAATGGCCAGAAACAGCATTTACGTCACAAGTAACACTTGCTACTGTAATTACTTTCCTGTCCACCCTTTCCCACGGAGTGGAGACCAGAAGAATTAGTATCCAATAATGGATCAAAACTCACACTTTTAGAGTGAAACTTTTCCAGGGAAGCAAAGCTCCATGCACAGAAGATCAAACACTTTAATTAAAGTTTGGAAGAAAGGTGTACTGATTGCTGGGCAGAAGACTTCCTACAAACTTACACAGCATGCACTTTCAAAAGTGTAGCACAGAAGATACTTCCCAAATGACTGAATATGAAAGAGAAGTGAAAAGCTAAATGCTGCTATATTATAGATAAGCTACTCTGAAACAGAAGCATAACTGGATATAAAACAGCCCAATAAATGAAGTAAAATCACAAAACAGACCAAAGTTATCCTCATGCTGCTAAGAATCTGGAAGCATCTTGCTTGTGAGAATATAAAATCTTTGATTCTTTTAAGCTGGAGAATCAAAATCCATGTCGCTTCTCAAGACTATCAGAAAAGGAAAAAGAAAAATGCAAAACCTTACATAACTGAATCACCCAATAAGACAGGTCATAATGCCTCCCTGGCAAATGCAGGAAACACAGCTTATCTGCTGACAACAGGACATACATAACAGTTCCCAAACCAAAAACACAGAAGGAAAGGAAGATTATTTAACATTCTACCAAATCCTGATTAACCACCTCCAAACATTGTAGACCCTAAGCTAAATAAGCATAAAAGCTTGCTTTTAATTTCAATAATTTTGTCACGAATCAGTTTGCCCATTTGGTCCCTGATCATATGACTCCCTAGAAAATGGCTCTGTAGCTGCTGAGACAGTAGATAATAAAGGTACTATTTCATTATTATGTGTATGCAACATTTTTAACAGGCATACATAGTCTTGCAGTAGATGCTGGGAAGGTGCTGCCTACAAGTTTGGCAAGCTGCCCTCTCTCTGCAGAAGCCAAAAAAAGGAAACTTTCTGGCTTGCTGCTGCCACAGCTATGACCCATCACAATATACATCCTTTTACTGAGGAAAACACAAACAAACCCACAAACAAAGAAATAAAAGCTCATATAAACATTTACATTATTCCCTGTGAAACAGAAGACACAGAAGCCAGAGAGACATGGAGTGAGACCTTACAAGGAGGCAGTCTTTTATGTCTGGTTTCCAAGAATTTTAGACATTTGTTAGATTTTTGCCTAGTGTCTTCCCCATTATATTTTTCAAGTACATTTGAGATCAACAAAGACATATAAAAGATTCATAAACTCTTGCAAGTCTATGAAAACTGGTAAGTGGATACACAATGGACTGATAGATGTACAGATGGAAAACACCAACAAAAAAAAAGAGTAATTAGGTAGCATTTTTAAATTATACTCCAACAAATCAACACACAAGAAATCCCATACATGACCCTTCAAACAGAGTTTATAATCAATTGAAAGGTTCAAATCCGGAGAAATTCCAGTTTCAGTTTCTTATAACATATCATTACTGAAAAGAAGAAAACCATTGCAAAGAGTGCATTGCACAGTTCTCAGGTGTAGCAGTCATGTTTGAAAAGTCAGTGTTCCAGGAGGATTTGAAAACCTGCATTTGTCACTTTAAAAAAAGAACAGGCAATACCTTGACTGCCTTACCACCATGGAGCTGTGAACAAATACTGATATTAATGATCTGAGCACAGCTGTTAATATTATATCAGAAAACCACAGCCACTCTACTGGCTGCAATGCATTGCCTCCTGCTATTCCTCATTATCTACCATTGAAAGTGGCATTAAAACAACAGAAAGTAGAGGTGAGTAATGCTATAATATCCTGGCTAGGAGCAATCATTTTTTGTTATGATATTCAGTTTATTTTGTCAAACTATGTTAGCAATCACTGATTTGAAATATTGTTAGGCTTAGAGGGGACACACAACTACAAAGAGATAAAGATAACAATTTTGTGCCAGGCATTGATAAGCTATTTACTGCCCCACAAATCAAAGGAAATATTTTCACTGAAGAAGAGGTATTCCATTACAGCAATCACCAAACATCTGCCTCATCCAGCTCAGAGAGGCATACAGACACTCAAATGACTCAAATGATCAAGTGTCTGAGCACAAAACACAAGTTTTAAGAAAAAAAACCTGCCATGTTAACTACTGTGTTCTTCTGGGATAATAACTTTCAAATCACTGATTACTTCGCCATACTTTCAGCAGCTCCTCTGAAATTAAACAGAAATTTTAGCCTATTCAGTTCTTACAGATCTCAGTTCCCACCTCTTTTTAGTTGGAAATCATGTGTATAAATACTGAGGGGGTGGGGGGGAGAAAGAGGAAGAGAGTAGTTATGTTGGAAATTAGGTTTTGATCTTCATTTTTTTGACCCAAATCATAGCTTGTCTGACTTTTCATCCTCCTAGGACTTGATTGCTCATCAATTTTTCAGGGTTGCAGTCCTAAGTATTGATCTCATTCTTTGCATTGACAACACATGCCACAACACTGTGGACAAACACCAAAGTGAACACTCATCAATAGAAATTACACTTCAGTCATATTTACAAGGACAAATTGCTTTCACAAGTTTTTGTTCTGAGTCTTTGTTGGTTTATCCACTTGACCAAACTGACTCGTTACTTTAATCAAGCAAAATACTCAGTAGTAATCCATTTTCTCTAAATCTGAGATTCCTGCAGAAAGGATGTAATTAGTAACAAGGCACCCCGGGAGGTCTCAGCTAAGGATAGCTTCTGATGGTGATGTGGCTCTGAGGAGATGGGGTTTTTTCCCCCTCCTCTTCCTACAGAGGCACGCCACCAAAAATTCCCATCTATTTCAATTATTGTGTCCTCTCCTTTATTTGAGCAAGGCTACTGTTTGCCAGAAAAGTCAAATCTATTCCAGCAATGCACTAAATTCTATCTTGTGAGAACAGGTGTTTCTTAGTGTCAAGGAGAAGCTTTCCCCACAGTTTTTAACCTTTTGGCCTGTGCAACAAAAGCTTTGCTAACATTCTGAAGGTTAAGGTTACATACTGTGAGATTCAGACATCCTTTCTTAAAATTTATTGCAGCAGCTTTAATATCACCCCTTTCTCTTGTACAGCATGACAAGGGCTTGCTTAACTACCAGCTTAATTAACTGTTAATTTTAAAACTAAAAAGCTAGACTTTGAAGTACAATTCTTCCATGCTTTCAGGTTTTACAACTTAAGTTTTAATTCAAGCCTGCCCATTTGTTGAATACTGTCAACGTTCCCTTCATTTCAATGTTGGCAGAAACTGCATTTATCTTAATGATATGGGGGGGGGAAAAAAAGAAAAAAAAAAAAAAAGCTCTTTGGCTTTCTTTCCTTTGCTTTTGTACTGGGCAATTTTGAAAGCTTACTTTAAAGATAAAATTGCAGTTAATTGCAGTTTTTTAAACGTTGGTAGAGGTACGGCTTTATGTCATTAAAAAAAACAGGTCTGCTTCCTTACTGAGAGGTTAGTATTTTACCAGCCAGTCAAATGAGTCTGTTTGCTTTTTTTTTTCTTGATGTTTTTATATATAGGGCTGTAAAGCACAGAATACAAATTTCCCTGGCCATGCACACTCTGACTTCCCTCCCAATAACCAAATCTTCTGAGAGTGATTCTAGACTGGGCTTTCTTGCAATACATCTGCAATCCCCTTGTAAGCTAGAAAGGGAATTAATTGGGGTAGCTCCAAGCTACAGCTTTTTTTCCCTGGCAGACTGGCAGCTGGTCCTTTTATGGAGTATCTCATAGGTGCCATTGAGAGGGGAGGGCCAGAAGTCCCTTATGCATGTTTCTGGTTTTATTGCAGTAGCAAAGTTCAGACATCTGTCAGGTTATACCAGTGAAGAGATGTTCAGTGGTCTGTTCAACACAAGTGGATGAGGGATGCACAGTCCTTAAACGCACTAAGCAGTAAAACACATAAAGAACCATTTATCTGGAGTACAGTCTGGAAACAGCCCTCAGTCACATACCAGAGACAGACTCTAGGAGGTTTCTTTCCCACAAAGTCTCTCCCATTCAACAGGGCCCATGCAAAGGCTGTAAGGGTTCACCAGCATTGTGGTCTGCTAGGCTACCTACATCTCAAACAAGCTAGAAAATCTCTGCCCTCCCAGAACAGTTGTGCTACATCTCAATTTTTCATCATTCTTACCCAGTGCCCCACCAAAAAGGAAGATCTCTGAAGGAGAACATACAACTGACCTCATGAATGGTTCCAAACACTCTAAACTTCTTGTTCTTCTGCACAACCTTTTATACCCTACATGCATTACACCTGTGTGCCCTCTAACCTTCTGTGATTGGTCTGTCCACCTCAACATTCCAGGTCTTTTACCTTTAACACTGCTCACCTGTCCTACACAGCTGCAGCCCATTAGGGATGGGGCTCGGCCCCATTCCCAATCACCACAAACTCTGTGCCTACAGATCTCATGCAAGAAAAAAAAAAAAAACAAAAAACCAAAACGTGTTCCCATCATTTTATGCATCATGAGATGAATGAGGAGAAATGCCCCCAGCCAATATGTTCAGTCAATAATCACATGCATCTAGTGAGGCTGAAGCGTTTCTCAGAGCTGCAAAGAAGCAGAGGCTGTAACCAGAAGTCTTTGGGATTATGAGACAAAAATCAGCACTGCAGCTTTTCTCTCTCTCTGCCTCTCAGAAGGAGAGGGAAATGGTGATAAGCTGTATCTAAACACACCCTCACTGGGCACTTTGTGTTACTGCCTGTTGCCTGTTTAACTTCAAGCTCTTTATCCCTCCCAGCTGGTCTGACTCTCAGTTACTCTCTGTTCAAGTTTTCTCTCCTCAGCCAGTTTTCAGTCCTCTACACAAACTCTCAAAGGGTTCTCAAACTCTCTTTGGTCAATTCTCTTTCCTGTTCTCAAGACATCCAGGAGCATTAACTGTATTTTCAAAAATTACTGTGGCATTTTTCTATCATTTCATGTAAGAAGCCATGCAGGTTTAATCATCAAGTTCAAATTCCCTCAATTATCTATAGTACCTACAGTTTGGTCAATATTTTCTTCAGGGTGCTCTGAGGTGAACCACCAAAAATTAGAAAATGATGAAAATTATTGTGACACTAAGACAGGAGCATAAAGAATGGAAAAAAAATATAGTACAAGAGCTCAAAAAGAGCAGTGAGCTTAATTGCCATCTAATCAGCCTAATGTTATCCAACACAAACACTTTAGAACTAAGAATCTTAATATGAGCTGAAAGACAACAGAGAAAAATTCCCTTTGACATGACTGGAACAATTAGGGCTTCACTCCTAGGAAAGGAAGCCTCAGTGGTTCCTGAGAAAGGTATATTATTTTTTTCTGCCTCTTATATTTTTTCCTTTATTACATCCATATACAGTAAAAAAACATCGCAAGGCCATTGTTAGCTACAAAATGGGAAGCTCGACCCTGTAAAACTGAAATTAAAAATGTATCACCTAAGCATAGCAAAATAGATATTTTAAGCAAACAGTTAAAGTAAGAACAGATCCTAAGAGTCATCACATTGCTTCTACAGGCATTGATTCAGATATTTTGCTATAGACCACTAGTAAACTTCAGTATTGTTCCAGTGAGAACTGATAGCTTGACAGGGTGATCCAGGCATCACCAACACCTAGCACATCAGGAAATGTTCTTGCTCTATATTTATACAGGAGCAACAGGAGAAACTTTGCTCTTCCGGTTAATGATATATCATAATTTTTTCCCCTTTCCATCAGGGCAAAAAGAGTTGTTCAGATTTCAGAAAAACTGTACCATAAAGTCAAGAAAACCCATTCTTTCAATACCACTGAGAGAAAATTAAAAAAAAAAAAAAAAAAGAAAGGAAAAAAAAGAGTTCACCCAAGCAGTCATGTTTACATTTCCATTAAATTTTTATCTCCCAAGTTTCCACTCAGGTACCTCCCAATATCAGGTCCTTAAACTAGTCCTTATGAAACAAACAATACCTTGACATTAGTGGCACAGATGGACAATAAACAATTTGTACTTGAAACAGAGACACTAATACCATCAATGAACCCATTTGGGGTTTTTTTGCCTTTCCACTACTTCTACAAAGCACTTACAACAAAATACCTTGTTGTCAGTCCTGACCTCTGAGAAATGCAGTGATGAAGTGCTGAGATCATTTAATTGAAAAAGCAGCATCAATATATCTAAAAACGCAGTGACTCTTATAAAGAAGCAAGGTACCAAGTTACTTAGCAGAAAATAACAATGCAAAACAAACCAGCCTCTTTCTCATGAGGATGTTTTAATGGTGGCTGTGTGACTAGGCTTCTTCTAAAAGACCTTCTGATTTTTCCAGAGGGATGAAAAATACTGTGGCTTGGAATATCAGCAAATAGTAGCACTAATTTCCCATGCTGTTAATATAATTTTGTTTATCTGAGACTGCAAAATCAGGACAGAATGACCTGGAAAACCTGAGTTCTGATCCCAGCCTTTATATGATCTATGTGAGCTGATTCATCTCTCCTAACCTGTTTATTTAACAAAACAAAGCTCTAACCCACACAGGTATTAAAAAGTAGCACTAACTGCCAAAAAAATGCAATCTAATGCTATAATATCTAATATGTAGTGAACACTAGTTGCTTTCTGGTTTGGAATTTGAAATGTAACAGTCTATACCAAGCACAACTCCAAAGCTCCATATTTCCTCAGAACCTTTTACCAGAAGAACATAACTCTGGAGTTGAAGGTTGGGATGCCAATGCCTCATCGCAATCCCAGGACTGACATCCAAATATTTGTGTACTGCTTGTATCACTCCAGTGATATAAGGCATGTTAATACATTTGCACTGCTCCTTTTTTTTACTGTGGATAGCATCAGTTCTCATCAGTGAATCATCTCCTTTATTTTCACAGTCAACAAATCTCTCATTCTCAATATCCAAAGAACAATTAATGCCTGCAGTCATTCTTTATTTATAAAATACAAAGGAATCACGATTTTGTTTCTGTCAACTTTTTTAAGGCTATTAACCAGGTGACTTTGAAGAGGTTTGTCTGTGCCATTCAGTCTCCCTCTCTCGTTTTTCACTGTCTGACAGTTCTACAGAGCAGCAATTATCAGCAGATCCACAGTAGCAGCATTGTGACTGTTAAAAATGCTACAGCTCAGAGCAACATTTTTAATTATTCACCAGAGCAATGCTTACCTGGGCGTACCATTCAGGTATTTTTACCAACCTTTCATTTCAAATATTTAATTAAACCTTTTAGTCACAGTTAATACATATTTTGCATTTTGAAATAGAAGGCTTTTTCTTCCTACATCCTCTATGTGCTGATTAGTTATCCAAATCTAAATAGTCTTATCTGTTTATGATACTCAGTAGTACCTGCAGTTGTTTCTTGCGTTCATCAGAGCATAGTACATGAAATTTATGTTTTAATGGCTGCTAAAATCTTTCTGGGAGGGGATGCACCACTGGCTAATGTGATTCTCTGCAAAGTAGCTCGCTCTCATATATTCATGACTGCAAATCATCTTGGGTTTGGACAAAAAAATTAAACATTAAATACTAGGACTGTCTTGTCCATTTGGGAACTTTGACCAAGCTCCCACTAATCTCAAGCTAAAGCATGGCAATTTAAAAATTTGTAATCAACATTAAATCACTGAGCAGCATTGGGCATGTTTTCAAATCTAGGGTCAATGACTAACATCTAGAACCTGCAAAGCTCTAAACCTTTCTTTATGTACATTTCTTGATGGAAGTGGAAGCCCAGCTCTACATTGAGACTTAAAGTTTAGGCTATCTAAAAGTAGGAATACAATACTAACTGGGTCTAATAAGGAACCCTTCATTTTAGCTACTCTTAGCAGTGAGCTAAAGATACATAACTTTCTTCATTTCTGTAGCTGTATCTCTTTGGCACTTTGACCATGCATTTCATGTTCCAGTGGTGAGGATGGATGAACAGGAATGATGGATGGTCGACTTTCTGATAGATAATACCACTGTTTTCCATCTCAAAAACTGAATCCAACACAATTAAAGTTTCTTTTCAATATTCGGGTTTTTTTCCTCTCTGTGCTCACTGCCTTCCATTTCCCCCAACTACCACTATTCTTCCTAATATGCAATGAGCACTATTTATCAAAAATGACATTTTTAGATAAAAGCAGCTCCAGAAGGTAAGTGCAATGCCTACAGCCTGTACAGATCAGTTTACTGCCTTGCCCAGGCTTTCCATGTAAAGAGTGATTCCCAGTCACTTTTTGAGTCTTTTGCTCTGCTGTGTTTCTGTTGCTGAAAATTGTTTATCATGAAACATTAAACAAAAGCAGCCTTGCCCTGAAAGTTTGGGAAGCAGTTAATTGAAAGGGAATAGGATAAAATTTTCAGCTCTACATTTGGTTAGTTTTATCCTTTCTTTGTTTTCTTTACTTTTTCTTACATATGTGTCTGTATAAAATATATCACTCAAATGTGAGGGCTTTTTCCCCAGAATTACCTATGGCTCTATGGGATTATTGTATCAGAACAGAATAGAATACACTGAGAAGCAAATAAAACTATCATGAGCAATTCTCCCAGTAAATAAAGTGTTTTTCTTGCAGTCAACTCAGCTTTTTGTATTTCTCACCCTCATTAAGTATTGAGTATAAGAGAGCTGAATACTGATGGTGCACTAAGGGGAAGGGGTAAGTATCCTGTGTCTCACACACACACACACACACACACACATTATACACATGAAAGATTCAACAGGTATTCCCTTAAAATATGTGTGATCCCCTGGCACCACAAATAGCTCTACATCTAGCAGTTGTCTCCCAGATGCTTTCCCACATTCTCCAAATAACTTTAAACACTGATGCCATCAAGCATAACAAGGGTAGTTCTGATGAATAAATATGCAGCAATCACAACACTTAGCAGTGATGCCTGTAAATAACTTTAGGATTTTAAAAGCAGACAGTATTTCCAAATGTTATGCAGTAGTGGCAATTTTCTGAATGTGATTCTTCAAAATTCCTGAAATCTAGAATTCTTAAAGGGGAATGGAGGTGATTCAATGTCCACTTTATGCATCAAGTAACCAATCCTGTAAAATGTTGAATAACACTGAGATGACCTCACAGTTTTCAACTCTCACTGTCACTTCAAAACCTTGAGAGATTAGGCCTTTGGAAAACAGACATCCTGAAAAAATGACCCAGTGTGAAAATCTAAAAGAAAATGTTGGCTCTGAACAAAACTTTTGTCAACAGTCATCTTGGAAACTCCTAATGGGTCACTTGTCATCCTGCTTACAGACTTACTTTGCCCTCTTATTCTAGCATTAAGACAAACAACTTTGCATGACTGCTGTCTGTCATTTGAGTTCATCTCACTGTAGGTCAGCTGGGATGACAATTGCACGTTCACAAAACGGAGAACCCTCAGTTGCTAAGTGTAGGTGGTGAGTTATTAGCACTGCCTTAGACTGTTCTCTGTTTGATTAAATACACAAGATCTGCAGTATTCTAGCCAGAAGGGGAGTTCTTTCTATAACTCTGCAATTGGGATAAAGCACAAACCTCAACAAGTGGGAAATGCTATAAGCAAACATAATAAGGAGCCGTGGGAGAAGTTCAAACACAAGAAAAAGAGGAAACTTTGAGTTGAAAAACAAAACAAAACAAAAGAGCCTAGAATTGTCTGGTCTTTTCCAACCTAGATGATTCCATAATGCGACAGGATTTTTTTAAAGCAGCATGGTTTTCCATCAATATATTTGTTTTGGTTAGACAAGTATTAGGCTGAATCTACAAGAATTCGCACCTGATGAGAGCTGGGCCAAAGACCTCTTAGACTGCAGGAAAACAGGAACAATCATCATTACCCAAAGCACTCACTCCTATGAAGAAAATGGAGGCTGAAGTACTATGTGCTCCATTTCAACAGGCAGAAACTTGGCCCAGAAAATGCTTTTCAGTATTGAAACATCAACAACAAAATGGCAGAAACAATATTTCCAGTAAACTCCTCCATGCAGAAGCTCAACTTACTATCAAAAATCAAAACTACTTTTTTTTCCAGAAAAATTCCCAAAATCTAATCACTTTGCCTCAAGCCACCTGAGAGGGTGAAGTCTCAAAATTAAAACAGTGAGGATTTTGTTATTTCTGATGGAAAGCACTTCAGACAGAACTATCCTTAAAACCTAAATGAGACAATTAGATATAAACTCAATATTCTTTTTGTTTTAAGAAGGTATTTTCTTCATTTATCAGCCAAGCTGGTGCTATAGCAGAAACAAGTGTCATACTGTGGGCAAGAAGATTATTTCCTGCCTTGCTAATTTTAAAGCAGCCTTTAGATGCACAGCATGAAAGCATCTTCATTAGATTGTTTTTCTAGAGAAGAAATACAAGCCTATTCACCTGAGTTTTCTGCAGACCTCACTTCACTTTCAGAAATTGCAGGGCTTTTAAATCCAAGCCTACCAATAACACTTATTTTCTTCTTTTCTTGTCTAAACTATAAAAATGAATAAATTGTAGAGAACAGGACTTTCTGGCATAGCTTCCCATAGTTTTCTACCTGAGACTATACTGACTCTTGGTGGCTAGAGAAGGAGTAACTCTTAAAATATTCCTGAACACATGCATCCCTAAAACATACCTCAAATCTAAATCAAGTGGTGATGTGCCAGCAATCACGAAAGCAGAGCAGACTGCTAAGAGGGTGAAGATCTGCTCCTCAGACAATTGGATACCATGCAAGAAGTAACCAGTAGCCACAGCCAAAAAAAA
>VYXF01008305.1:2152266-2166836 GCA_013397295.1 Polioptila caerulea
AAAAAAAAAAAAAAAAAAAAAAAGTCAATTATGATGCCTCCACATTCAACAAACTCAGCTTATTCACATACAAACTGGGGTGGAAGGGGGGGATGGGGGTGGGTACTGCATTAAAATTCCTTTTTTCTTGTGCAGGATAGATTGTTTAACTGTAATTCTAAGGACAGGTATCTTGGCTGAACTACAGTCTCAGTCCCCACACACCTTTCTGTTCTCATAACCTCTTTTTAGTCATGTTTTCGTAAGTTTCGAATATTTTCTATTCCTTCTCTACCAGTCCTCATTTCTCTTTTCCATCCAAGTCTTTACATTTATGCCTCCTTTGTGTGTAGCCTTCTGCAACCTTCTCTTAACAGTCTGTTTCAGCCATCCATTCTTATACAGTCTATTTCTCTGGGGATTATTGCATGTTCAGAACAAAGAAAACCAAATATGATCTTAGGATTGGCTGCACAAACAGGTTCTGAAGGCTTGCAGTTTCTACTAGATTAAATAAGAAATAAGCCAGTTCAAGGACACAGGATTTCAGTTCATCATTACTTTAAAAAATTATCCTTATCAGTGGAATCTTAAATGCACACCTGGTAGAGTGTAATCTTTCAAAATCTGAGTATTCTCAGATTGGATGTAATTTTTAATATGAAAAGATCATAAACAGTTCTTTTTTCAATAGCCGGTAACCTGAGAATGCCGTGTTACAATTCATCACCTACATTGGTTTCTTTTTTGTGATTCTTAAGGCGTGCACATCTCCAGGTGCTGTTTCTATTTACTGTGTCTCACTTCATTCATTGTTTATCCAGTGCTTGCACCTCAGATCGCGCCTGGTGAATTTTTTGTAACCTTGTGCTATTGACTATCTAAGCTGTGCTCTTTGCTTCCACAGATTTTCAAGTATTTTGTTCTTCAAATACACAAATTTTGATAATATAAACATTTTCTTGGGGTTTCAACAGCATGTTTCTAAGAAGAAATGATCACTTTTATATTCATTAAGCAAGAGCACACAGGCAGCTGCTTGAAAGAAATGGAAACCACACACTGGACCTTTCAAAATGGGAAGTCCTTCCTTCTGCACAACAGAAATAACCAGCTGCTGGGGGGCAGCTTCTCAGGGAGAAAGTTGGCACAGATGCATTTACTTAGGTGTGAGACAGTCCCACAGTTTTCAAAGGTCAAAAATTACTGCATTCTTCCATGATTTTTGCTACGTATAGAGAGACTGAAAATGTTTTAAGAATAACAGCAATGGGACCAGTGTCCTGGCTTTGGTAATAGTTTGTTTAAGTCCCCTTGCCTCTGTGTCTTACCTACCTTTTTAAGTTTATATCTTGTCACGGTATCCAAGTGCCTTCCACAAAAGGAGAGGTGAAGCATATTTTCATTTCACAGGCAAATATCCTGCAGGGTCCTGACGTTTTAAGCTAATTTACCATGCTTACCATTCATCCATCTTCTATCCACTGTGTTTGTTTGAAAAGTAAAAATCATCAGAGCAGAACCCAGCTGCTTTTTTGTGTTCATAAAAAGAAAGTTTCACTGTTGGGTAATGAGATTGAAACGAGGAGAGAAATGTAGAACGCATATGTACAAAATGTATTTCAGTATGTCTGACCACCCTTTAAATCCTGTTTTTTCAATCCTTAAATTATATGTTTACACCCTATTTCAATCAGTCCTGGACCTGAAAATTTTTCATATACGCTTATTTTTAAGCATTGTTTGTAGCTTAGTAGGGTTACTGAAGTAAGTCAGTCTGCAGTTTTATAGACAAGTAAAACTTCGCAGGATCAGGGCCTAAACCTTGAATAATACATGGTTTCCTTCCTTAATGCTTTTATTCTTCCAAATTTTTCTTTAATTCCTCTGGTTTTCATTTCTCCTCAGTATCCCCAGATGACCAGTATAGCGTGACTGATTAGCACACGAAGAAATATCATGAAAGTCCAGCTTTATGTTCAGCATATAATTTAATCTAAGAACTGTTTTATAAATCTTTGTCTAACTTTTCATCAGATCAATTTTTCTCATTTTAGAGTTCAAAGGTTTTACCCCTCCAGAATTCATAACAGGAAATATTATCTCTACAAAGCAAATAATAGGTGTATACAGGGCCACTATTGTACCTCTTGGCACTTTTAGGGAATTTAACAGTTTCTCTGTGTGTAGATATATACTTTGCACCTAAATTCCTTCTGTGGTGTGAAGTGGGTATTAGACATGGCATTCATGTACACTACTACTTTGTGCAGGGTAATTGCAGGCTGTTTAACAGTTTGGAGGTGGCTGCCCTTCGGGTATGCCACAGTGCATGTCTGCATATCGTGCTTTGCTGTTTTGCAGGAGTAAAGAAGTTACAAATGTTACATAGCAATGTATTTGAAGAGAGCTAAAAATACAATCTAACAATTTTTATCTCAAATGGATTTACAAGATTAAAAGCTAGTTAGAGAGATAAGATCATAAGCTAAGATACAATCATAGGCTAAGATGGGAAGAAAGGAGGTGAGAAAGAAGATAATTGAGATGAGGTGGAAGCAGATGAGCTAGTTATGGAAAGGCAGCACTCAGTAGATGAAGCTCCAAAAAAGAGACAAATTATTGTTGCTGTACTACTGAAATTATGTGATAATAACATAGTCAGTGTGTTTAAGTGTGGAGGGAACCAGAGTCACTTTTACTGACAACGTGTGCAACAAAAGGAAAGCAGGCCAACATACCCAACCAAAATCTTTGAAGGTGAAATCATGAGCACAGCAAGTATCATCAATACAAAAACAAATATGTAGAACACCAGGTAGGAATCAGAAAATTACAGGATCTCCAGAACATGAACAGGAGGTAACACAAGAGTCAAGACACTCAGGAATTTAGAACAAAAAATTAAAAGTGAAAAGCAGGACTATTGGAAGCTGTTTTTAAGCAAGCTAGGGGGAAAATCAAAATCAGAAAAACTGGAAAGGAACCTGAAGGACTTCAGAGGAAGAGATGTATAGCAGAGGCTCAGAGATGAATGGCACATAGGCAGCAGTTCTGCATATGTAATTCATCTATTCTACACTTTATGTATATGTGAGTATGTAACATATTTCTGAGTAGGTAATGTTACCTTCTTAGTGCATTCAGAGAATGGTCCAGCAGGCAAGCAGATCATGATGATACAGACAACGAGGAAGACTTTGCAGGTAAAAGAAATGAGTCTGTAGAGACATTAATTAGAGCATTATGGTAAGAAAATTCACAGCTAAAGGGCTTTTTTTTGATGCAATAAACCAATACTTGTCCAAGGGGAATACGTGTAACAGAGATTTGGGGATGCTGAAAAAATTAGTTTTTTATCAAAAGAAGAGAATAGGTATTCTCCTCTATTCATATTTTCATGAATAAAAGGGATCTTGGAAATAAGCATACAAAGAAAAAAATATGCTTAAGTCTCACACTCCCCAAGAAGATGTCCACACTCAAAAAAATCAATACTAGAACATAAGACAAAGAAACCAGACAATAAGGCAGAGTTGGGTCAGGAAACAACTAAACCCAGTAGTTAAGTGAAAGCCCATAAATACTTCTATAAACATCAGTCAGGAGGAGCATTCATACAGATAAATTACTCTAATGTGTTGACAGAAAATCTCACTGTAATTACAGAAGATACACCAAGCAGGAATACATGCTGGGAGGAAACTGTGCCAGCAAGAGGATTGTTTATGGTATAGCTGGTTCAATGTTTCTGTGTCTTAGAGAAGCCAGTCGTGATTCTGCTTTAATCATCATCTGCTCCATCAGATCAATCTTCTGAGTTTTAGAAGGTATTTATTGCTTTTGAACCTCATAAAAATTAAGTATTCTTTTATTCACCCCCCCATATTTTTTGTCTGGGTACTAGTTAGCCCCATATCTAATCCTTACCAATGGTTTGTGCTCTCCAATGACAGGTGGAGCAACCACCTCTGAAGCTTAATTCTTTTTCTGTACATTATCTGGACTTTGGCTGAGAGTACACTTCCTCCTGCTACATATTTCTGACTCCTGTTTATAGAAATCGGGGGAGTTTTTCCTCTGCAATACTTCATGTTCATGTTCCACATTACTGACCATTAGCTAGGTTTCTGTGTTATTCTCATGAACCCTTTCTTCTAGGTTTTAATAAGTTACCACAGTTAGGTTGTCGTAATTTACCACCAAAAAATCAGTGAAGGTAAAATGTCCCAAAAACATGACAACAGTTTTTCTATGCCAACATGCCTTCAGTTGAGAGACCAAGCTCAGACACATAATTTATATGTTTAGAGAGATATTTCTCCACACTTTCAGTGCAAGCTTCAAACTGTCCTGTCTTTCAGGGAGAAAACTAGCAGGTAAAGCATCTCAGGAGAGCTCAGCAAGTGTATCCTGCAAACAAAGGGCTGATCCAGGGAATAAAACAGTGTCACACTGACACTTTGTGACAGTAACCACCCAGTATGTACATCAAAGGGAAAGTACCCCAATCTGCCCAGCCTGGTTTCTCACTCTGCATGAGGCATCATTTTCATGGTCATATTCAGTATAGTGTTGATATCATCTCCTGTCTCCTCCACTCATATCCTCCTCCTCAATATGGGGCAAAAATCCAGGCATGACTTCTCCTTTGTATTTCCCCCTTCCCCTAAACCAATTCCTTCACTTCACACTGTGCTTTTCCATTTTTTATTGTGGTGCCATCTCTCTTCCTCCAAGTGCCAGTCACCATTTTTACAGAATCTCAGAATGGTTTGGGTTGAAAGGGACCTTAAAGATCATCTCATTCCATCCCTCCTGCCATGGGCAGGGAGACCTTCCATTAGACCAGCTTGCTCAGAGCCCCATCCAACCTGACCTTGAACACTTCCAGGGATGGGGCATCCACAGCTTCTCTGGGCAACCTGTGCCAGTGCCTCACCACTCTCACAGAGAAGAATTTCTTCCTAAAACTCTTCTCCTCTCTTCACATAAAAGAAGCCTTGATTTAAACTTTGTAGAGAACCTTATTGTCAGGTTGTGTGTTTTGAAGGCTCATGTCCACAAACACAAACAAGAACGGGAGTACAATGCCAAGCATGGGAACATCAATAACTTGATAAGAGAAAAGGGAGCTCCCTGCCCTGATTCCTCTCAAGAGGAGTGGTCAGTGCTGCTGTCCAGGTGTTAAAACCATCACTGAGTCAAAAGGTGCACTTTTCAGCTTAAAAACTGACAGGGTGGCATTTACTGCCTAAAGGAGTATGAGATTCCTTTCAAGACACAGGGGAATAGTACTGGAGGGACAAACCAGTCCAAGCAAATTACTGAAGCAAAAAAAGAGGACTGGATTCAACTGAGACACTCATTTGAAGGGCACATGCTAATCCATATAAAAAGCCTACTATTTTTATATCAAGCATAAAAGACATTTTAGGTTCTCCCTGATATTGTTTGTTTCTTGTATTTACTGAAGGACACAATGTCAAAAATCAAATGTGCATTCCAGGTGTGGGCTTTCTGGTCACTTTTCCCAGCAGGTTTAAGAGGTGATTTGAAGACTTGCCATGCAAACTGAGATTGTTTCATAGTTTCTAGTGAAAATGGTTTAGCCATATTTCCGTTTCATTTCCCATTTTCCAGCTTCAGCAAAATTCCTTTACTCCAAATCTCTTTATGTATCTAAAATTCAGAAACCTTGCTGGCCATTATCCTTTACTCTTCTATATGCCCACATTGTGATCTGAACCAGAAAATAAAAGAAAAACTTTTTTCAAAAGAAGGGCCATTGCAGAAGAGCTCACAATTGTGTGTGATATTGTTTAAAGTCGCCGACTGAACTCACACATTTCCAGTGCTTCAGACTCAGGGTTAGGTAGGCTTTAAAAAACAAAGAAACACCACAGTTCAGAAGCTTTTTTTAGCTATGACAACTCCTCTGAAATAGCTTATTTTTCAGATCAGTGGAGAGTGATACAGAAGGTCTTGAATCATTACAGAACATGAAGATCCTTACACATCCGAGCATATTGCAAGTGACAGCAGAACACAGAGTGAGCCCCCGACAACACTGTTGGCATCCAGACTTAAGAAAATAATAGTCATGGAAATTTTCCTTACTTAGAGATGTTTTCTGACTTTTTTTATTGACCCGACACGGTTGTATGTTTAAAGCAGTCAGAGATGTGTTATGTCAGCCCAAGTGCCTGGTGCAGAAACACAGGGAAAAGATCATCCAAGGAATCTCATTGATGATCAGGTCAGTAAATCAAACTGCATACAAAAGTGTATGCCACCCATCTTAACAGCAGCAGCTTTCCAACTCCTCCATCCAGGAGAAGGTTTCTGAAGGTGTCTGTAGACAAGGAAAAGATGGGGAAAAGAAAAAAAAGTATGTTTCAGCTGTCTCACAGAAATAGGAATGGTTGAAGCTCAAGTCTGCAAGCACTTGAGAGTGCTTGCATGCTGTAAGGAGTAAGCTGGTCATTCTAGAGCCAGTGCTCCCAAGGTTTGCTGCTCCAATGCTCTGTAGGTCAGCTGAGTAGCAGCAAATTCACCTACTAAAGATCCACCACAGCAAAAACAATGAACCTCATGCTATTTATCTCTCCCTTTAAAACCCAGGTTTTGACATTCTCAGGCTTACACTTAAATTATTTTGTCTTCTTTTACTTAAAGAAAGTTTCTGAAAATTACCACATAAAAGTCCAAAATTTAAGTTATCAAAGGGATAAAAAAACTAATTTTTTCTCTTAAAAGCAGTGCTTTAAATATAAAAAATTTTCATGGCATTCAGCATGTGATTTCTGACTGCAGAATTCACATGCCACTGAAGTTTCCGTGCTAAGCACTTCTGTAGAGTGCCTGCCCAAAATGCGCTGCTGGTGTGAGAAGGTGAACTGCCTCACTGGCAGTCAGTGACCTCGTGATACCAATTAGCAGAGGAGCTGCTCAGCTGTCACTAATACTGACCCATTTCACACCCAAGTAAGTGAAGGCGAGTTGCTGCAGTCACATCATCCACTACAGACTGCAAGTCCACTTATTGTAACTTCCCAAATCTTTAAGCAGAAGTTTGCTTTTTCACCCTTGAAATGTCAAGTTGACAACCTCACCGTAGGCTACATCTAAAATAAGGCCACCCATAGCACAGCAGCACTGTTTCTCCCCCAGTGTGTCCTCTGAGCAGAACACAGAGCACACAGCCTGAAAAAGGGCAGATAGGTGGCACATCTGTGGTTCCCTAATTTGTGCAAGCACCTTGAGAGCTCTGACCCTCAGCAGGCAGCTGTGAACTGTAAGGAGAGGGGGACCACCTACCTGAAAGATATGAAACTGCAGTAAGGGTTTAATAGAGACAACCAGAGGATAAAAAGCATGGACTTAGACATAAATAAGGTATCCTGAGTATCAACAGAGCCATTCCTGGAAGCATGAACACATTTTGGTGCTATAAAAGAATTTCATTGAATTATTATTATGATCATCATCTGGCCTGACCTCAAGGTGTCATCTTAAATTTTGGTTTAACAGCAATCAGCAATTTTGCTTCTTTCCCCATAATGACTTTGTTTCCACTTGAGTTCAACTAGCAGCTTACAGAATGGACCATTTACACACCATTATCCTTCCCATTTATTCAGATAACTGGGAAGATTTTCGTAAAGTCTAGACCAGACTTTATCCTCTGGTTTCTCTTTTCCAGAAAAAAGATGGTTGCTGAGCCACTTAATCCACCTTAACAAAGGGGAGGGAGATTTGGGTTTGTTCTCTTTATACTTGTAATCTTTCCCTCCTCAAATTGCTTTCTGGGAAGATGATCAACAGAGAAGAGAGAACTGTGATTGATTACAGCTTTTCTCCAAGTCACTCTCCTCATCTATTTCATATGACATTTACAAAAGCTAGCATGATGTTATATTCATCAGTTTCTAGAGAAAGAAAATGTCTAGCAATAAGAGATCCATTTGTTTCATCACAAATAATTCTATTTCTTTTCAGTCTATCTTGGGAAACATAATGAACACTTTAAAACACTTTCCAAAATATTTCGCAGGCATATTTCTTATGTTATATCACGTAAGAAATATTTAGTTCTGCCTAGTTATCAGCTGGTACAGTTTCTGAGCTTTCATAAGTCTGTTTTTATCCAAAGTCTCTCTTTAACTGACTCTGCAGACACCTGCATAGCTCACATACACATTTCCATTTACTGCACAAAGCCATAGAAAAGCTGACCAAAACAACAATTTCTATTTAGGGCTGTGTTGCATCCTTAACAAAAGGGAGTGCAGTTCTGAGCTGCTCCAGAGGCACCACAGGAGGGAATTGCACTGCAGGCTGGTGGTTATTTACTGTAAGCATAGAGGTAAGCTAGCTGTAAATAACTACTCTGGTGCTCAAGTCCAGTAAGCATCAATTGTTCCAGATCATACCCCAGCAGAAAACACAAAGTTAAAGAATTATGCTGTAGCTGTCTTTTCCCATCCCTGCCTTGCACCCCTGCAGAGAAAAAAAGGAGTAAGCACATGCTCATTTAACTTCTCCAGTGTTCTGGGAAAGCATGGAAGGAAGCATGTAGCAGTAAGCCCCGGCCTTGGCATGAAGCCTTCCTTCATGTCCAGCTCCTGGAGCATACCTGGGGCTTCAATGAACCAGGGGCATGAATGAGGCAGGGGCAGCACCTGTACTGAAGCCAGGGGCAAAAACCTGCCCAAAAGCCACACCTAACCCCTAATACACAATCTCAGGACCAATGTAGAAAGAGATAGACAACATCAGCAGTGAGATATCCTCTTAGCTCTTGCACTGATCTGTGACTAAGAAAGAGCAATACAGCATTAGTACAACTAGCAAGCATGCATTTCACTGTTCTTCAATGCCTAGATTTCAATGCATTGGCTTTTCGTTCTGTAAAATAATGCCCTAGTTACCATAAAAACAGCCTCTACATTCTACAAAAGGTCAACAGTCTAGGTCATGAATCTTGTCTCATGTCCCTCCTGAAGGCCACATAAAAATATGGTGCAGGAATGGCCACTGGGCCTAGTGCAGAGCCCCTTTAACTCACTAGGAAAGGTCCTTATTAATTTAATTCTCCTTATTGCTAGTACAAAAACTTAGAAACTGTTCCTTAACAAAGGAACCCAGTAATATTTAGTTCCTACTACACATTTCAACAAAATGGGCTCTGTTGTGTCAAAGCATGCTATTCTAGCTCAGTGTCTGAAAGGAACTCATTCTTAAGAACATGAACTGGCAAGCACAAGCCAGGGCCATATTTGGCAGCAGGATGTACCAGTGAAAAGCAAACTGGCTTATATCAAGGGCTTGAGAGGCGGATGTGTTTTGCTTGCTTTCCATTGCAAAGTGCTATCTAATTAACATTTCAGTCATCCCTGGAAGAATGAACAGAGGGGCTGTACATAGTCCCTCATTAGCCAAAGCTTCCCACGAGGGCAGGAAAACCATCTGCAGATTCCAGATAGGGCAGTCCAGATAGAAAGGTATGCTGGACAGCAGATGAAAACATCTATTCTTCAGCTAAGATCATAGAAAATAGCCACAAGAGAAGTCTGAAGAAGAGATGAAGTCCAAAGACAAGACCTTCCAAAAATGGGTGCCTGCTCCCAGCCTTTAATATCCATCTTACAAGTAACTTCATTCACATATCTGATTTTCCAGCTAAACCTTAATAGTTTCCCTCTTCCTGCTATAATTGTTTTATTTGCAAATTCACCCACTTTGGGGGTCTCCTCAGTTGTGCCCTCTATTTCCATGATGGCAACATGGAATGCTTTCCAAGGCTTTTTTTTGTTTGTTTTCATTGGCAAGCATCCTTTTTTCCCCTAGGTAGGTTCCTCTCAGTTTCCCTGCAGTCAGTCACACCTGCAGCTCTGCTCAAGACCAGGAATACAGACACAGCTTTGTTATGAGGGCTGCCAGCATCTGCTTCTGATTGAATGATACACAGGCAAGCTCCCAGCAACTGCATCTCACAGATCCAGCCATAGTTTTCCAGAATGAATAACTGACTATCAAGCTGGTAAAGGAAGATTCAAATACAAACACAGCTCTGAGGAGCCTCTCACAGCAGCTGGGCACCAGCAGCCTCTTACAGAAAGTGCAGGTTACAGCCATGACCAAGCAGAGTAGCTGCAGCAGCTCTGCTTGGTGTCAGAGCACTAATATTCAAGGGACAATGAGAGCAGGTCAGTCAAGCATATTTTGAGGGGGAAAAAAAAAGTCCAGCTAAAAGATAGCAAAATATGTGTGTGTTCCTGACACATGGCAGCTCACAAAAATCACTCCATATCACCCACACTTGCAGTCTTGGCACAGTGTCATAAGCTTAGAAAAAGCTGTGATTCTGGCACATCCATGCCATCCACAAGGACAAGGCTGTCAGACATCCCTGCTGAGCACCTAAACAGCTCCCCAGCCATGCTGTAGCCCCTGCTGGATGAGTATGGGTCAGCACAAAATAGAGCAAACACATCACAGCAGACTGGCTGCAGCCTTCAGCCACATGAACACGATAGTTCACATGCGCACAGCAGCAGCCTGGCCTCAGCAAGTCATGATGTGCAGTTATCAGATGTTACCCAACTGGATCTGAATGATGCTAAAACATGGGACCTTGTCTTGATGTTCTCTTTCAAGATGCCGTTTTTGCCCAAAATTTTAGAAGCTAAACACAAAACTCTGACACTCACAGTCTGTGACAACTCAGGGCAGATTCAAATCCAGGCTGAGCATTCCACATACATTTTTGCATCTCACTTTAATAGAAAAAGGAACATACTGCTATTTAATTGTCAACAGGCATAAGCGCTGTATTTTTCTTTTTGTTCGAGGGGAAAAGAATAGGTGAACACACACCTTTTCCTGGATCCAAGCCCAGAANTACACTTTGCTCTGGTCTTTTCCTGGATCCAAGCCCAGAAATCATAAATGGATACACACCAGTTCAAATGACTTACAGGAAAAACATAAATTCGCATTTTCTGTCTGCACAGCTTCCCATGTCTCCAACACATTCAGGTACCAAACTTTTCAGGCACAGGCTGTGGTAAAGTGGTGCTCCCAGACTGCATCCCTGGAGTTAACAGAAAGCAGAGTACAACACAGCACACTGCTGGACTGACTCCAAAGCTGGGGAGGTCAAGGAAAAGATTTTCCCTGACTTTGGTAAGATTCAAAGAGGATCTGGAAGACTGTGTGTGAAAATAAATGATAATACAAAAAAACAATCAAGTCTCAGCAATAGAGAAAGAAAAAGAAACTTTGCAAAGACATTAAGCAGCACACTCAACGCTCTTACTGTATTTGGAGACTGGAGAGCAAGTTGCAGGGCAACACCCAGATTGCAATATACTCAGTAGAGAGCACCAGTCTCAAAAACTTACCAATCAAATCCATACAAGCTGTTTTTTCAGTAGTTGGGCTACATGTCACACTGAACATCTGGGAGAAGCACTTGCAAAACACTGGAGAACTTGCCCCTAACAATTGGTATCCATCCTCCACTGGGGTGAAAGGCCAGCAAAGTGTCTGGGCACTACAAAACCTGCTCGTCTTTTGCACTTTGTACAGGGGTCACCAGAGCTGCTGCAGCTCCCTGCTCTTGTCACCAGGTCATGGTGCTGCTCGAAGCAGAGACCTTGATCTGCTCTGTCCCAGAAGAGTGGCTGTACTGCATCCAATTAGAAGTTCAGTGCTGCCTGGCAGAACTTGTATTCAGCAGGAGGTGTAGTTAGAGAAGATCAAGGACCAAATAAGCATGGCATTCTTAACTTTGTTCCAATCTCCTGTTGGTTTAGCTCAGGAACATGAGCTGCTGTATTTTCTGTGTAGTTAGAAGTGCTCAACACCAACTTTCTCATATCTTATCCAATTTCCATCAAACTAACATAAATGTGTTCACAACACCCTTTAATAAAAAGTTCCATGTCTGATACCTTCTGCATGAAGATGCAACTTTTTATTTCTTTAAGCCTTTCTCCTGTTAGCTTCATTTGGTACTCAGCAGTTCCTGAATTGGAACACACAGAGAATATTCAATCCTTTATGTGCCTCTTTATTGGAGACTACTCATCTGTCTCTTTCCAAACTCAGTCCCAGTTCAGTCACAGCCTCCTGCAAAAGACTTTCTGTGCCCTTGCTGTCCTTCTCCAAACCCTTCCAATTCTATTACATTATTTTTAAATAGAGAGATCAAACTTTCACACATTATTCAGAGGTATGAAAACCACATATTTACACACAATGTCATGTTTTGTTCTGTATTCTTTTCCTTATAAATGCCAACATTTGATTTGCATTTTTAACCACAAGTGAGTAAATTGACATTTTCACAGACTTATCTGCTAAAGCCCCAGGTTATCACTCCAGATACCCCAATTCTCAGTGCGAGCTCAGCTTACTACTCATCTTTAATGCAAACTGGATTGTTTGTTCCCTACATGGATCAGTTTATCATTGCCTACACTGTGTTTCAACTGACATTTTCTTAGCCAGTCTTATGAGGTCCTTCTGCAGTCCTCCCTACAGACTTCACATTTTTCATGCCTACTATGATGGCATGGTGTCTCCAGAAGCTTCTCTCCAAACCATATGTGAGCAGAGCCAAGAGCCCACACATTCCTGTGTGATTTCCTTCCACTCCAAGGACTGACCACTGACCATGTTTTCCAACTTTTGGCCAAATTACCTATCCACACCAGAACTGTTCTTCTGATGTCATAACTGCCTAGCTTTCCTAAAGCCCTCTAACAAGGAAGCTGGTTTTTGTTTCTGGCAAAGGAGACTATAGCACACATCATCTTTACCAACAAGCTTATTGACTCGTACAGAGAACAGCACTATATTTGCAAGGCAAATGTGCAACTTGATTCTTACAAAGTATGCAATACTTATCCAGATATCCCTTAATTCTTCATTTTGTTATAGTTTCTATGCTGTATCAAGTACTTCTGTCAAACTTGCTGATCCTATTTATCACCTTCTGATGCAAAGGCATCCCTAAGCCAGTGCTGTAAGCTGCTGTTCCTCTGAAGATTTTGGATGAGCACAGTCTAGTTGTGGTGACTTGTTACGCTTCATTTTGACTATTTCCTCTATAACCTTTTACAGTCACTTCAGTTTCAGGAAGACCTTCTCTATGGTACCCCACAGAAAGGTTTATTGCATGGGAAATTTCCCCAGGTTATTCCATACAGAACAATTCACAGAATTCATGAAATTTCCTTTCATTTGCCAAGTTGGAGTATCCCTGTTACACCTCAATCGCCTATTAGTCCTACACATATCAAAGCAGGTTTCATGGTCTGATGCATTTGAAGAAACATGTGGTAGCTATTATAAAAGTCTGGATCCCTTTTGGTAGTTGATACGTAAAACTGAAAAATTTGAGTACATTTCTGGCCTCTATATACAACCTACAAAAGTAGGACTTTTTTATTTTTCTTTCTTCTTACTTCTGATAATCTCTGTTTTGGGCAAAAGAAATCATCATGACTTCCTGCAAACTCTTCTAACAGGTGCAGTGTCCTTAAACAATGATCATGTCAGCTTATTGATAACACTTGCTTATTTTTACACAATTACCCTTCTCCCCATTGGGGACAGCTGGGATGAATTTTTGGCTTCCCTTGCTCTAATAAGGATGCTAAACCAAAGTATATTATAGTCCTCATAACAGTGTGTAGGATTCAGGGTTTGCACATCATTTGGTACAAAGCCACCCAGCCCCCTTGCAGGCCTGCTGATCAACTGCTCCATGAACCAGACATAAGCAAGTTCATCAACACTTGATTTCTTCATTACATCTTACTACCTTCACCTGGTCAACAAGAAGGAAATCAGATTCCCATTAATCTTGTTTTCCTTGTCCCTCCAGGCTTTATATTTTCCTAATGTACTGTGCTGGCTAATATGTCCTTCACTAAAATTTCCACCCCATATAAAATTCTTTTTTCTTGGAGGCATTAGCAGCCACAGCACATTTCTTCTTAGAAGCTGACTAGTTCCCTAGACAATTTATTGTGTTACTGATGCATGTCATGATGGACAATGTAGTGATGGACATCCATTCACACTGTAAACAGAAACAAAGGTATTGGGATGCTATGGTAACAGTGAAAAGGCTGTTAACCAAAATAAAGGCTTTGGAGTGGGAGACATGACTATAATACCAGCCAAAGTGGATAAAATGAGTAAAGAGGACATGCAAAAAAGAATAAAGTGGGTGAAACTAATCTAGGACTAGATTTGTCCTATTACTCTATTGCTTCATATAGTCTCACTGTGCTCACAACTCCAGTCAGTGGAGGGATGATAATAGCATTAGGCAGAAAAACACAGGAATTCATATGCATAGTTCAGAATAAAGGTCAGAGAGAAACCACTCCCTACAGTCTATTTTGCTGTACAGAACAACAATAAAAAGCCCCACAGAGGCTGATTGATAGGAAAAAGACCACACACCATGAAGATCTGATGCAATGGGACTTCAGCTCAGCAGGGTTGCTCTCCCTGTCTCTTAAGACATTTCTAGCTTTTTCTTTTGAAGGACCAGAGCTTTAGAGAAG
>VYXF01008305.1:2167019-2224473 GCA_013397295.1 Polioptila caerulea
CATTTAGGATGGATTGTAGGAATAAACACATCTGATGACTCCGCTGGCTAAACTGTGCTGTATCAAAACCTGCAGGGAAGTTTATAAGCTACACAGTAGGTAAATATGGGATAAGCAATGCCTTGCACTTTTGATGTCTTAAAAGCAAACCCTGTCACCCATTTCTTTATGATATGCTTCAAAATTTTGTCTGATTAGAGGGGTGTGGTTTCCATTAACAGAAATCAGTTCAGAAAGGTTGCGACTTCATACAGCCATGCATGCACTTACTCTCTAAAAATTTTTTTTTAATTATTTTTGACTTATTTCTTCATGTGGTTCTTGATAGTTCTTCATCTACAGTCTATTGCAAGACAGCTGCAGAAAAAGTGAATTTACTTTTATCCAAGTCTCTATTGATGACAAGTTTTGATGTATTTGCTTTGTTTCACTGCTTTTTGAGCCCTATTGAGCAGTTCACTCTCCATGTACCCAAGAAGTATAACATCCCTAGCAGACATGCTACAGTAATTCAGACAGCGGTATGCTCAGAGAAAAACAGAAGGAAAGGTAAACTACCTCTGCAGGTAATCTTTAAATAATATTCCTTAGATGCCCTATCATTTTGATAATGGAAAACTTCCTCTAGAAGAAGGATCCAGTCACCTGACTGCCAAATGACCAAGTTAAACACGTGCTGCATTTCCCCACCATGGCAGCTCAGTCTAGAGCAGCCTTCATTTTATTCCATCAACATTCTTACTAGAACAGACATGAATAAAAGTCTCTGATATTACCCTATAAAATGCCTGTCCCCAAGTCAAAGCACATACACTGTTTCAGAACACATTTATTACCCAAAAGAATTGTTAGCACCCAACAGGTCTTGAGTTATGCCAGTTATGCCAGCTTGGCTGACCAGGCTTAACTCACTTTACAGCAGAAAATGCAGCATAAACAAAAACATATCCTCCAACAATTACAATAACAAATTCAGGGCCATTTTGCAAAGTTTCCATTTATCTCTTTTAGACTGCACTGTCCAATTTCACTTACAAATAAAATTAGATTAGACTTAGAGAGATCAAAGAGGACCTTGTTTCTGGACAGATGTAGGCTAATTGGCAATGCCTTGACCCTCGCAGGGGTCTGCAGTCAGTGCAGTACGTAAAGAGCTATTACAGTTAATGGGTTAGCACTAATTGCAGCTTCTTTCCCTGAACACCACACTAAAAATATACCCCACGGAGACAGAATGTGCTGCTTGGTCATTCACACAAGACTCGGGCACTCAGGAAAACTTACAGAGTGCTTACAGTAGGGACTAAAGCACACAACTGTGACATGATTTGTTAAAACTGAGATAGAAAATATAGAGAAGGGAGCACACAACAAAGCAGCTGACTTAGCTTCTTCTTATGAAGTTTAGACTTCACAGATGTTACAGATTTCTGGATGAAATGTGCCTCCATAGAGACAGTTACTTTCCTGTCCTCTCTTTACTATGTTTACTACAGATTATTAATTTCTAGAAACACTGCATTAATTAAGTCACCTATTCATAGGAAGATTTGAAATCTCAACAATTTTGAAGTCAATCAAAACCTGCCTGGGGGTTTTGATTAACCACTAACCACATGGGAAGTGAAAATCAGTGTCCTCCCCACTCCAACAGTCATCACTCCAAGTAGCTCAAAACTTTCTCTGGATCAAAAAATACTGATCAGTAGCAGAAACTGGATTTCATGTGATGAACAACTAGATTCCTCTTGAGGAGGACTCCTTTACTCTTTATAGATGGAGCAGAAGCATCCCAAGAGTCGAATCAAGAGTCCAGATTTCACAGTTCTGTAGCCTGAAAGTAATAAGGCCACATCTCATACAATTTTCAGCCTGATCAGAGTACCAGTCTCCTTGCAGACTGTAGAGAAGACTTATTTCTGTTCTGACTTTTTTGTGCAATTTTATTTTAAACTAGCAAGATCATTGACCACATGTCTGCCATTTCTAAAATAACATTCAGAAACCAGAGGGTAGAATGCTGTTTAACGCTAGGGAGTGATCAATTTGGAGCTAGGAAGAAGATTTAACCTTAAAAATGAAATTTTTCAGGTTGTTGGTGAGATAGTAAAGAACTTTGCACCGATTGCAGGTGCTGTAGGTATTTTCTATGAAAATAAAGCAAGATAAGAACACTTTTAAAAATGAAAATATCTAGGAAGACAAAAAAAATTCCCCTCCACCAAGTGTATATTTTCACTTTTAGAGGATGCATACAAACTACTCAATTAGCAGAGCTGAGAGGGAGGTATTGAGTTTCAAACAGATTAGCTTCTCCAGTTTGCACTAAAATCAAAGGATAGGGTAGCAAGGCTTGGAGCTTGCTTCTAATCTTCTGCTGAAGACAAAATACCACAGCAGCCTCCCTAAAAATCTGTTGGCATTCCAACTATCCTAAAAGTCCTGATGTTTGGATATCCAGCGACTGTATTTTTCCATTGACTTGCTTAAGCAATGAAAAGAGCATATCTATTTCACACACTCCTTATACACTTTCAGGAGCAAAAATGTCATATTTCCCTACAATCACAATTTTGCACTTCAAGCTAAAACCTGTTGTAAACAGCTCAAACCCAGAGGCAAAAATTCATACTCAACTTGGAATCTGGTTGCTAAGCTCTTGCCATGGGCCCATCCATCTTTCATGATCAAGAGATACTTTCTACCAATTTCTCTGTGGGTGTCTTTGAGACAGTATAGGATAGGGACAAAACACACTATTCTTTTTCCTCAGGCTTTTTTCTGTCATGATTTCAAAAGCGGAAAGCAATCAACCTGCAGGACTCTTCATTAAAGGAAAGCTGAGATTTATGTCGCATTGCAAATGTTACAGGGCTTTCCCCTTCTCCTACAATGAAAATAAGAAGAATCCCCTGAAATTCTATAATATGACTATAGAACTTTTTCTCCCCATGGCAATTTTAGATTACTAGATTGCCTCTAATGAAAAAAAGGAATGATTTATGCACACGTTCCTCTGCAGTTTAACACCTACTGGCACACTGTATACCATGGGAAGGCCAGCTTCAAAATTCAGGGCTGAGGACCCTGTTGAGTGTCTGGGACCAAAAGTGACAAACAACCATTCAGGGATGTCCCTGTGAATTCAGGTGCTGTTTGCTCTCTAAGAAACATCCCTTGTTACTGCGATACCATAATCCCAGGACTCAGAAAACCCAGTTTCTACCCTAAACAGTGACAAACCCCATGGTCTTTCTTCAGCACTTCTGAGAGAACCGTGACTAATTCCAAAAACCAAGCACCACACTTGTATACAGCACATACAAATGTTTCACTAGTGCCAGGCTGAATTTGGAGGAAGAGATCCTAAAAAGCACTCTTCAACAGCAACACTATACCACATGCCTTGGCTGACATTTAGAATATGCTGGTTAAGGTCCTGTGTAAACCAGACAGCTGCTCAAACCTCTCCCCAGGGAGGCTGCTTTTTTCTTTGCAGTGCCCACTGCCAGAGTTGGGAATGTGAAGCTGGAATTGCTGCTGCACTGCAAGGCAGCCCCAGGTACCCCAGTGGGGTCTGGGCTCTGCTGGCAGCCATCCCACAGCTCTGTGCCCCCCAGCCTTGCCCCCCACCACCACACCAGGCCTGTGCTGCTTGAGACACCCAAGCAGCTCTTGTTCAGGTCTGTGATACTCCACACATGTGGAAAGCCAGGTCACTTCATTCAACAGCTGTATTAGGAGACTAGGAGCCTTACCTGGCCAAACCATCTGGCATGGTACCTTCAGAAGCAAAAATAACCATTTGTACATGTTAACTTTTAGCGTTAAGCTGATTCCAGGCTTAGGCTCAACATTTAAATAAATTAAGGTTTAAAAAAATTAGCAGTCCTCAGTCATGTTATAACTCCAGAACCAGCTTAACAGATAGGAAACATTTTCTATCAAAAGTCATTAATTTAGCCTGAAAACCTGGGTGTTTTCACTGTGGGATATCAAATAATTGAATAAAAATCTCCCAAATCAGGCAACATAGGATCTGATGGGCCCCATCACTGACAAGCATTTCGTAGCTCCAGTTCCTTCCTGGAGTATAAGGGCACTGAAAGATGGCAAACTTACTGAACAATCTATTTTCTTACTCAGCATGCAAGGCTTTTCTTAACAGGTAAAAAATGAAGCAGAATGAACTTAATTAGCACAGCATCTTGTCTTCTTAAATACGTGAAATTATAATAGCACTTGAAGACCAGAGTGTGGCAAATCCTCATGTACAGTCATTAATTGAACTTTGGTCCTAGGCAGCCTTGTCTACTGATCTGTTTAATACAAACTATAGCTCATGTCAAGAATGTTCTATTTTGATTACATATTTAGATCATTAATCAAAGAGTGACTGAGGTGATTTTATGCCAGTAAAAAACATTTTGGCATCTTGCTCTAGCTTCTCTCCCACCTCTCTCCTTACAATATAAAAACCCCTAGGAGTAGCTTGTGTTTTTCCTACATATCAACTGTAATTAGCCAAGAGGATGTTCAGGGAGCTTTACACAAGACAACTGAAAAAGCTACCTCTTTTTTATTTATTTCCTGCTTGTGGTTCCTTGGTAAGAGCCATGCATAATAAACACGAACGGCTGACCTCCTGAATGGATTTTACCAACATGAAAGATCCAGAGTTTTAAATTATTTCCTGATGCCAAACCATCCTTACAGCTGACCTGGTATAACCATTTAGTGCATATGTATCTCCTATTTAGAGAAGACTACATACAAAAAAAACATACACAGATATTACAGATATATACAAGATCATCCTAACTGGGAAAAAAAATCCAGAAGAGTAACATCAAGGCTAAATTTAGCCTCAGAGCCTTCAGATGCAGTGCTGAATCTTTCTTTCACTAGTAGTTCATTCAAACATTTCAAGGCTTTATTTTACTGCTGGTATTCAGGATTTTAAAATCAGTCCTGTATAAGTCTTGAGTGGGGAGGAGTGACCAATACAAGCAAAATGTTGATCTTGCCTTCAGAGCCACTTTTAGAGGGAATAGGTTGTTGCTGGCCATGCAGGTATTTCACTGAGCTGAAGAATTCCTCAGTGAGTGTCTGACTTAACAACCTTTCTAACCTTGCAGTTTCAAAGGAACTAATTTGGCACACCATAAAATGTTAATTTTCCAGGTGTTTCCTTCGAGGAAAGACATGACTTCTCTTCATTAAAAAAAAATTCTCAGGCTCCAAATTGCAACCTTTCTTTTTTAAATTTAAAAGTGAGATGGGGAAAGGGGGTGTCACTTACAATTAGGTAGCAAAGCTTAAGTCACAGATGGGTGACCTTCACTACAATAAAACCCTAATGCTCACACCAAGCAATAAATAATAGGGGCTCTATGAACTCAGGAAAGGGTAACCAAACTGAAATATAGCACCACTTTTATCTCATAGCACCAAGGGTTACAGAACTTCCTTCTGAGCACACGGCAGCTACAGGTTGGCAGGGATGAGCTGGCTGTAGGACAGCCTGACCCTAGCCCTCTGTCCCATCTCCCTTCCCAAATGAAGAAAAGTACATCTTCAAAAATTCCTTTGAAATAAACAGAGGCTTCAAACAAACCTCGCCCAAGTGCACTTCAGTTGCCAAAATCTCAAAATCTCATATCCCACTAACATGCTTCATGCTTCCCCCAAGGCAGAAGTGTCAGCATCAGTAGCCTCCACTCTCAAAACCTCGAGATGGGACTTTGAGCAGTATGTCCTTGGCATGTGTAAGGCAGTAAGGTTCCTTGGGATCTGTGCCATTTGCCTCAGCAAACAATAAGTTATGTCCAATTTTTACTGTCAGTCTTTCTAAAGAAATAATCCCCCCTCAAAAAGCTGGTCTTTAGACTTCAAGGCTGACATGGCAGGAAGATGCATGCAATAAAAATAAGTTGGAGGAAAGACAGAAAAATATGCGGGAAGGAAGGGAATACAAGTGAAAAAACATAAGAATCACTACTTGATTATGCCTCTAGAGAAACTGCCCTCGTAAGCACAACAACTTGACGCTACCTATTTGTATCTTATCACATCCATGTCAGCATTGCCTAATTTATTACATACTTTAATAGCCATATTTGTATTAGTTTCTGCTCTACACTGTCAACATTGCTTGCAAAATGCAGACTACAGCATTTCTCCCGTACATCAGCACCACCAATAGCCAGAAAACAAATTCTGGGTTTGGAGCATACGGTAGGGCTAACAATTTATATACACCAGAACAAAGGCAGCTGGAGTTCATTTTTATTACCTCTCAAGACAAAACTGCAGATCTGGCTTTGTTATTCTCGTGGACAAGATGGCAGGGAAGTCGCTAAGGAAACATGACAAGAACGGTACAAGATGCTATCTTAGCCTGTTGAGTTTTTCCAGAGGAAAACAAAATGAATCGTACTTGCAAAGAACACAAGCACTTCAAGCTGCTCAAAAAGCCTCAGATCCAGAGGAGCCGGTCCCCTGCTCTCTCTGCACACGGCTGGCAGGTGCTACACATGCTATGACAAAGCAGAATCAAGCCTTGAAAGGAATATCAGCACTGGTGAAAGAGAGGCCAGGGGAAGGGACAGTGAAGAGGGAAGCTAAATTCACTGCCACATTAGGCTTCCAGGTATTAAAGCACAGCACAAATATTATGCTATCATCACGGCTCAGCTGGTTGCGCACTACAGAAGAGGACGGGGGGATCCTTGCTCTCACAAGGTAACAGCGCCCCAAGCAAAAAGTGACACCAGTGAAAAACTCCACAACAGAAGTCCTTTATTCACCCTTAAAAGAGCTAGAGTAGACTCTGGGTAATTTCTTTTCTGTTTAATTTAGTTACTAAACAGGGATCTCTGAATCACTAATTCAACATTTAATCTTAGTGGTTAATTTTAAATGCTTCAATTATTGATGTCAAGCATTCCCTCAGTTGCTGCTCAGAAACAGTCTCTGGTTTTATACAGCACTGCCAGAACGAGGATCCAAGATGCACTTAAATACCAGCATGGCTTTTGTGACGGGAAAGGTGGCAAGTGGAGACCTGTTTCAGCAGATCTTGATCAACTTGAGAGAAAATTAAATTTTGCAACCTTTAGCAAGGTTGTGCTACAAGGAAACAGCAATGTCCTTTTTCCTAAATTTGAGAAACACAAAGTAAGCTACCCTCTCATTCAGAGAAACCCCAGGCCAGCCATTTCTATAAACTTCTGATGCAAAAATCAGTTACCTTCCTTCTTCTCAAAGCCTTATAGATGTGCCTGCACTCTGTTCTTGGGCTTCCAAGCACTCTTCATTTCTGGGTATGCAAAGGTGGAGAGCTTCTCAATCCAGCTCTCCATTGCTTAGACACTCAAAAGTCTCCATAACCCTGAGCCACCAGTTCCCAAGTCCTATCTCTCTTGAAGAATAGAAAGGGATGTGTTTTTTTCTACTAAGCTGAAAAATCTGTTTAGTATAACCCCTCTCCAGAGGCTCACTTGCTGGTGGTCATTATCAGCTTTTAACATTGAGCCTCTTGATGTCCCCAGGCAGCTGCAGAGGCACATTAGCTTAATTCTGTAGACAGAGAGCAGAGGCAAAGATGCTTACCCGGACATGAGCAGGGAGTCCAACCGAAACATCCAAGCCACAACACAAATCTCTTGACACGTAGCCCCACACTGCTCCTTTCCATGACCACAATCTAATCCCTCTTCATTACAGAGCCACGGAGGAAACAAAATGTCACAATATATTTAAGCCTCCACAGAGGTAAGGACAAAACCCCCTGTGGCTCACTGTGCAATAGCAATCAGTAGCACTTTCCACAGTCCACTTGCAGAAAACCACTTCTGCAACTAATTTAATGCCTCAAATTTTCCTCCACATTTAATCAATCACTGAAGCCCCAGATCATGCTGGGACAATCAGATGAGGTTATCAATTTCACTGCTAATGAGCACAGAGGAACAGAACAGTTTTCAGTAAGTACAAATGAAAGTGTTAGGTGCTGTTTGCACACACTTAACAGAGAACAGTCACATATCCTTCCTTCACAGGCAGATACCTGTGTTCAGAAATGACAACAGGTATCAGCAGGTCTTCCAGATATTATTTCCTGGAGCTAGTTCAGCTTTCCCTCTAAACTAGGAGAAGTACCACTGTTAGCAGGGTAGGCACACTGGTTGAAAAACTACATAGGCAAGATCCTAATGTGGGATCTTGGGGCTGCCCCAGAATAAAAATTCTGTGAGGTGAGATGAAAATTAGGTTTCTAAGTGAAGTCAACTACCTTGGGGCATTTGATTCAGCAATGTGCAACAGCAAGATAAAAGTAAGAATTTAAGAACACGCTGGTATCCTGCTTTTGAAGTGTATTTGTGCATTCAGCTAGCAAGGGTATTGGTAGGTGATTTTAGAAGGTTGTACTTAAATTCCTACTCACGTTTCAAATGCAGTTCATTCAAAAAAAATAAAATTCTTAAAAATTTAACATGCTCTAAATGCTTGTTCCTAGTCCTCTTGAAGTCTGGGGAAATTTTGCCAACCATGCCACAAGAACAGATGAACCGGAGAGGAGAAGGCATGAAGTTAGATGTCTGTAATCCTGCCACCTTCCCATGCATTCCTGCCCAAGGAAGACAACAGGACTGCCTGCACAAGACAACAGCAAAGCATGCCACAATACTCTCCTCAGTAGGAAGGGGGCTGCACCCATCAGTAGCAGAGAGCCCCAAAGGCGTCACTGATCTGCCTTCACTAGTAGTTTTGTGGCTATAACCTAAACATAATTACTCCCCAACTAGAAAATTGAAAAAATGGTTAAGGCATCCCAGAAAATTCTCTTAGACAGCTCCCATGTAACCACACCCTCTCATGGGAGACAGTATCTGAGACCTTACCAGAGAAAGGAATCATCAACACAAAGCAAGGAGAACTGTGCTCCTAGAGAGATCTTGACAGGCTTGAGAAGGGGACCTGTGAAAATCCCATGAAGTTCAACAAGAGCAAGCGCAAGGTCCTGCACCTGGGTCACAGCAACCCCAAGCACAAACACAGGCTGGGTGGAGAATGGACTGAGTGCAGCTCTGAAGAGAAAGACTCAGGGTTGCTGTTGGACAAGAAGCTTGATGAGCCAGCAATGTGCACTTTTAGTCCAGAAAGCAAATGGAATTCTGGGCTGTATCCAGAGCAATGTGGCCAGTAGATCCAAGGGAGTGATTCTGCCCTTCTACTCGACTCTGGTGACACCCCACCTGGAGTGCTGCATCCAGCTCTGGGGCCCCCATCACAAGAAGGACTGGACCTGCTGGAGTGAGTCCAAAAGCCATGAAGATGATTAGAGGGCTGGAACACCCCTCCTGAAGACAAGCTGAGAGTTGGGGCTGTTCACCCTGGAGAGGAGAAGGCTCTGGGAAGACCTTACAGCATCTTCCAGTTCCTAAGGGATCCTACAAGAAAATTGGTGATGGAAATTTTTTAAGGGCATATAGTGATGGAAGGGAATTACTATAAAGTGGAAGAGGGCAGGTTTAGATTAGATATTAGGAAAAATTCTTTATTATGAGGCTGGCGACCAACTGCCCAGAGGTGTGAATGCCCCATCCCTGGAAGTGCTCAAGGCCAGGTTGGATGGGGCTTTCAGCAATCAGGTCTAGCAGAAGGTATTGCTGCCCATGGCAGGAGGGTTGGAATAAGACGATCTTTAAGGTCCCTTCCAACCCAATCCATTCTATGATTCTCCCAAAAGAAAACAAAGATACAGAGATGAAGAAATCCATCCAGTCACACAGCAAGCCTATGGAAGATCGCAGAACTGAAAATACAGTTCTTTTGGCCCTCCTAATACCTCAACTTTCACTGAGTGGCAGTTTTCAGTAAGGAAGGGATAAAGAGAAAAATATCCAGACCTGATGTCTCTGTTAATTAATGCCCATTACTCTCGTTTCTGAAGCTACCAGAAGGAAAATCTTGCTTATAAGAATCTATACTGTCCATATCCTTCCCAGAGTAAAAGGCTATGTGCTTTCTTGCTCTAAATATGAAAATTTTCTCTATCCTTGTAGGATCCCAGAGACTGAAGGGAAATGCACCATTTGATGTAAATCATCAGAAGGAAACACAAATGGTCCCTGTGGAGAGATAACCCCTTCTTCTATCTGCATCTGTCAAGTTTGGCTCATGACAGAATTATGACCCCAAAATAACATTTTAATAAGTGTTTACATGCTACCACTCCCCAAAGACTATGCTGATAAAATTCTGCCTCAGAACTAATTATGCTTCAAGACAAGGCTACCCTCAGTGGATGCAGCAGCAAAAAACGGGACAGAGATAGATCTGTCCTTGGCAAGCTCCGGGCTCCTCCTTGTGGATGTGTTTGCAACACTGCCTGCTTTGCACATATTCCTGTGAAAGGAAGGAAGCAGCTCAATTCGTGTTTCAACATGTCTGGAATTTCCTACGTGCCTATGTTAGTCATATTAAAAATATGTGAATATATAAGCATGTGTGCCTTTCTCCTTCCACCCTTCACCCCGATGGGACAAGGAGGGACAGATCAGTTGGCTGTTCACCTTGGAATCTCTCCTTGCTGTGGTGTTCAGGATCAGAGCATTAGAAAGGTAACATCACAGCAGCCATTTGAGAAACAACCCTACCAATTCTGTGATTCTGTTATTATCATCTTGTGCTATACAGACTGTGAAGTGGACAAGACCAGACATTATCATTGCAGGTGTACAGCTGAGAAAACATGACAACACACACCTGAAGACCTGAGGGAGATATAACATCTTGGTGTTCCACATTCCCTCCTATACATTTCAGATCAGTTTCTATCTGCCCCAGACCATGGGAGCAGCAAAGAAACAGAACAAAAGTGAAGGAAGATTTAAAATACTCCCTTTTTCATCTTAATGCCAAAAAAAGTAGGCTTCTACAGCTGACAAAAGATCTTCAGCTTGGCAGAGACAAGAAGACAAATTAAGTCCATTCCAATACCACCAGAGGAGCAGTTCAGCTTTTGAAATCCCTATATCAAGATTCAGACTACTGCTACAAGTAAATATTCCCACAGTAGTCCTGAAAACAGAGGGTGTCTTAAGCACATCCTTGAGCTATTCAGCACACAGCCCTTCCCAAAGCAGGTAGCTTAGAGCCACAGTATAGTCCACTGTTGCATGATTATTCACTGGGGCATCAAACATTTCAGTTGTGTGTGTTAAAGGAATGAAAAGAGCTGAGGAGATGAGTCCTCCCACAGTGAACCAAGCCACATAGTTCATTCAACAAAACAATCAGTTGTGTTTATCTTGTCCATGCTAGACACCTCTGTTCTGGCGGTGAGGCACATTTTCCACCTAGAATGGATACCTAATGTATATCCACTTGCTCTTTTGCTACCATGGTTCTTAAGCTATTCCCTCCCCATCTTTCCTTGCATTGTCACCCCTAAACAGCTTCTCAACCTTCATTTTGCTGGTCAAACAAGGAAAGTTGTTAAAGTATTTTCTTATACTTTATAGCTGAATAGACCTGGGGCTCTGCTAACACCTATCCTTCTCCAAGTTTATTTTCCTTGAACATAGTGTGACCAGAACAATCATATATAGATGAGATCTATATGTATATATAGAGAGAACGAGAGAGAGAGAAACAGAGGGAGAGAGAGAGGATTTAGAGATCTCAGGATCAGAGATTAACTTCTCCACAGCACTAATTCTTCCCTAGCTTCAGTGGGAATACCTTAACAGAAACATCCTATGCTTACTTTTGATACTAGGACGCTATGGCTACATACACACTGACGTATACATGCAGTCTTTCCCCAGACTGCAATCTTCAATATGCAAAAGAAATTCTTGCATGAAACGGTGAATCTGGAGTCTCTGTCCTCAAGAAAGCTACAGTTTTATAATATTTATCTGCTAATGTATCAGCAGAAAATTTTTCTCTTCTGCTTTAAGTGAAGTTTGTTATTCTGGTTAACGTTCAATGTTCATATTGGATTTAAAGAAATATATATCCTTAACCCACAAGTGATGAATATAATGTTGATCTGTTTTAATTAAGAAATAGGATTTCCTGACTTCACTAATGATTTCTAAACTCCATCTCTCTAATAGCATATCTGTGCACTCCAAAGATATTTTACATCTTCATCTCTGGAAACTGCTTTGGTAGGAGCTGAAGACATTTTAGGGACAGAGTTGTGGCCCTTTTTGTACAACCTGTGATGAGCTCCAGTACCTCTGACCAAAAGCACCCAGAACTTCACAACAAAGAGACGTCAGTGTGTGCCTGGCCTCTCAACTTGCCATCCCAGAGCTTTCAGGAAACCCTTTGCTCTGCCTGCTCCCAGCACAAATTTTGCTGTAAGACATTTACTCAGTCTGGCACATGCAGTGAATCTCATTATCAGAGTTTGAGTATCAGCCCAAGGTGCATGCTGCTCATGCTTTATTTGTTTACCTGTACAGAACCTAGACCCACACTTGGCTCTACAACAGCCACATGAAAAATCACCCATCAACCACAGAAATAGCAAAACTGCAGCAGAGCAAAAGGTCAATATCTCAGCCTAAGTTTAGCATTGTCAGAGATCATTACAACTTCAAAAGCATATTTTCATGAAGAAACAAAGCAGTAACAATCCTTCAGTGTGGGCTTTTATGCTTAAAGGATCTTTATCCAAAATTCAAGCCACTATCCTAAGGAACAGTAAGTATAGCAGCATATGTCCTTAGACAACCTGAGAAGGATTAAGAAGAGCTCTATAAATAGTTATTTATTTTCTGGGATAGCTGTGTAATCTGGAATGATAACTTATTTCTTCATCCTACAAGCTCATGAGACTCTCTACCTTGGCTATATAATCTGAACGAAAAAGACTGTTTCATCCAGTGATTATAAGAAACAGATAAAAAGCTTGCTGCAGGAAGGCGAGCCGGCCCTTCGGCTGTGTAACGTTGCCATCTAGTGATCGTCTCCAGATGGTTCACACAAAACATCCCACCCGGTTGTGCTTAAATCGCCTGGCCTTACCCTGAATCACCAGGGAATCTCATGTCAGACACTCCTTCCTGGCTGGAAAAAGTCAGTCAGACTGATTTGTAACAGTCTTCTAGAGCCATCTTTTGTATATATATGTATATATAATAAAATTATAGAATAGTTTGGGTTGGAAAAACCATTAAAGGCTATTAGGTCTAACACCCCTACAGTGACCAAGAGAGTCTTCAATGAGATCACATTGTTCAGAACCCCACGTAACTTGACCCTGAATGTTTCCAGGCATGGATGAGGCATTTACCACTTCTCTGGGCAACCTGTTCCAGTGTTTCACTGCCCTACTCATCATAAAAAAATTTCTTTAATCTAAATCAACCTTCTTGTAGTTTAAAACCATTACCCTTCCTCCTATTGCTACAGGCCCTGGAAAAATTTTGTCCCCATACATATTCACTGCATACATATATGTGTGTATGTATCTATCTATCTTCAGGGTAAATAGATATGGACCAAATGTTGCCTTCTAATCCATTGGCCAAAACAGATTTTGTTTACCCTACTTAAGGCTCTAAGTTAATGGTGATCTATATAGAGAGGGATAATAGAAGAAACTGCCTGGAAGTCAGCAGTGAGGATAACTACTGGAAAAGAGAAAAATTGCACCAATTCTTATTCCATATTCAGATTTGAAAACTCAACAGATAATCATTCACTGTGATTAACCTTGGCTAGGGAGCAGTTTTCCCACAACAGGAATAATACAGATACCCAAGACATAAAAAAGGGGGATAGGGAAGAGCAGTGGGCAACAATAAAAACAAACACCAAGTGAAGAAATACAGCCCAGGAAAAACCTTTAAGGATGAAAGCACAGCCAAATCCATTCAACTTGGAAAGCTTTGAAATATCTGGCAGTGTTGGCAGCAGGCAGTCCAAGAGGCAATATTTGTGTGTACTGGCAGTGTAGCAACATCACAGCATATTTTAAAAGGTAGATTCTCACAATGATTTTTACCCTCAGGTCTTCCTATGTCTGGCTCGGGTGGTGGTCAATGGGAAAGATCAAAGGCATTTAAGAGACTCAAGACAGAGCACTCAAAAAATTTGCTCTTAATCTAAAACTCTGCTGTGCCTGAGCAAACAGCAGATCTAAATAGCTTTAGAGAGAGAAAACAAAAACAATCAACCAACTTATTGCCCCCAGGCACTGTCCAATGTCAAACCCTGGGTTCTGGCACAATTATACTTTCTTTCAATAAAAATAATAACGACAAAAATCAGGAAAAACATAATAAAAGTAATTCAAAAACTGAAGTGAAATAAAGCAGCAAGGTTTTACTTTTGTTCTTAAGACATGGTTCAAAATGTGCTGGAAGGAGTCAGAATTAGAAAGGTCAAATTCTCAAAAAACTCCAAATTAGTTGCAAGTCCAAATCATCAAAATAAAAATTACTCAAGAGAGAAAGTCATTAAGTGTACACAACAGTACAATGATATAGATAAAACAATGAAAAGCTGTTCACCTGACGTCTCATTCTTCTCAACTATTTGACAAGGCAATTACTGTTACATTTAGCACTTTCCTGTGTATTTCAGGACACAAGGTGTAATTTTTCACCCTTCCGAGGAAGCCTTACACCAAAATGTCATGAATAACTAATGAGCTTTTTGTAAACACTCAGCAGAAAATCCATTTATAGGGTCAGTTGTATGTGCATACAGATCCTTCTATGAGGCTCCTAATTCACCATCCTCCTCTCTCATAATGTGAGCACTTACAGTGAGAGTACAAGTATTTTTAAGAAATAAATCAATACAAATCAAGAGCAAAAAAATCATCTATCTGCCTTTTTAACAAAGATGTATTGAAGGGATCTGTAATGATCACCTGAGAAAATGCACACTGCCCACAAAAGCCAAGTACTCTGAGGAAGACAGCATAGCAACAGCTGCAGATATTTATGTGTTTTTTCTCTCCATTTTAAGCATATATTTACCAAGAAAAATTTTATCCAAACATGGATCATGAACTGATGATTGTCCACTTTCTTGAGCTGGGGAAAGATGTTTATTTAAAACAGACTTAATGAATTATCCTCCCTTCCCACATTTTTATGGTTCTCTGTTTGAATATTGTTCTGTTGATACCATTTTTAGTTCAGCTTTGATGCTGTAAGAGAAAGATTCAGAAAACTAGTAAGTGCTATTGGCTGAGGGCCTAATTCGAATATACAACAGAGATTGACTACAACGTTTCTTACAGCTTTCTGCTCCTGAGCACAGAACTCAGTAGAACTCTTTTCCAACTGCATTTTAATCATTATTTACTTCCATTTTTATTCTTACAGCTGAGTGGGTTCTTTCTTTCAAGCTAAGTTTTCAGACAAATCATGCCCATATTTTAGATTCAACACTCACTAAAATGCAACCAGAACATAAGGACCGGAACTGAAGCTTGCCTCCTCCCAGCTACATAACTTAACCACCAAACCACAAACACAGACACTCCAGACAGAACTTTAAAGCTTACATACCACATTAAGCAGCAAAATTACCCCTTCTCTAAGTATAATTAAAGAGAAATCAGTCAAACAAAACTATTTTATAGGGTATCTCCTACAATAGACCAACTCCATGAGCACTTGCAGAATCAAGAAGTCCACAAGCCAGAGGCAGAAGAGGACTTCCATCCCTGTGCCTGCAGAGTTCAGACTTCATTTAACATCTGAGGGGCTTCACTTGCCAAGAAAATAATAATCCCTAACGTGCAGAGTGAAGACACTCAGGGAACCTCAGTCAAGCAAAGATGCCCCTGCATAAATTAGAAACCTCTAGGGTCTAAACTCTATATAAACAAAACTCTTTGGGTCATAATATAAGAATCAAGGGACTGAATTTATCCTAAATCAAAAGTCAAGCATATAAATTCCAACTTGCACTTGGTCTTGCTCCTACCATCTTTCCATGCAATGAGCCTTGAGCTGCAAGGGAGGTTCCTAAACCCTGTGGGACCACTATTACAGCAACCACAGTCAGAAGCTTCAAAAGGAACACACAGAGGGAAATTAAACTGGGATAACCCTGCAGCAACAGGAAAAGAAAACCATTCACGTGCAAAAGGTATTCATCTACAGCCACATCTGCAAAGATGCATGCCTCAAAATTGCTCCTCTTGGACTAATAAGTGTGCTATGGGGATTGCTCACAAGTTTCTTGTCAATCTATCTTATTCTGTATCTGTTGCTGTGCTTTCAAGGTTTTATGGCCATCCAACAATATCCTTTTCTTTCTGTAATTGGTTCTGCTCAATACTTCACAACCATTTTTATTCTCTGTCTCTCTGGAGAGTTAAAAGGATTTAGACTTTCACTCAGGAGAGAAATTAAACCTCTAATTAGACCAGGTGTGCCTAGAACTGCATTCCCCAGGAAACCTAAATAATTCTACTTTCATTTTACAAATTTATAAATCATTAGAATGCAAAACCTGTAAATAGGAATTAGTCAGGAGCTTAAAACTGTACTGAAACACCAGGAATGAGTGTATGCTTCCCACGCTGAAAACATCCCACAAAGCATTAAATTCCTGCTCCAAAGCTCACTGGAATTAGTGAAAAGAGACCTATAGGGGTTTGGATCAAACCTGAACTCTGCAGGCATACAATGTTTACTCAGATAGAGCCGCCCTGGCTTGACAGAAACAGCTCAGGAGCTGCAGGTTAGCTCACCCAATGAGTTCTATGAGCTTCCCAAGGCCCGTGTAGAGGCTTTGCATAAAGGATGAAAGCACGAGGGAAGCTGGACCTGCGGTGCTAAGTGCCTCTGAACAAGAAACAATCTGCCTGCAGCTCAGAGAAAATTTAAGTGCAAAAGAAGAAACAATTTGCTTAAGGTCACATAGGAGAATGAGAATTTCCATGCACGTCATCTGAGTCCCATTCTTGCGGCTCATCCCCTCGCTCTGAGCTCTGCCTGCCGCTCTGGAAGGCTGCACTGTAACCAGCCTCCCTGGATAACACTACTGGTGCTGGGAAAAGCAGGTCTTCCTGAGTTAAACAGACATCAAACTCACTCTCTGCAAGGAAGAAAAGGTTATGCTGATAGTTCTGAGCAGACAGATCTGTGGAAGAAAAGGTTATCCTGATAGCTCTTCTGAGCAAATGGATCTGTGGAGAAAGGTTACCCATATGTGTATCAAAAAGTGCTTAAAGGGCAGGGCTGCTTGTATCTCAACTGGCATGTCTTTGCTATTTATTGGATTGCCTGACTGTCCAAGAGAAAACCTCATGTGGAAATCAAACAAATGGAATTTATGGTTCATCCACGCTAATCTAAAAGGATGAAGCCTGTTCACATTGGTCAGTTAAGCATCCATTGATTTTCTCAATCATGGAACAAGTGCTGGCACATCAGTAATTTAAAAAAAAAACAAAAAAAACCCCAAAAAAACTAAAACCCACCACCTTAAAAAAAAAAACAAACAACACCTAAATTTCACTTCTGAAAGGAAACAAACTTTTCTAACATTGGTTCTGAGCACATACTATTTTCCCTAGGGCTTCTCTCTCCTCAACTTACTCATAAGTCTTCCCCATGGAAAATTAGGCATAACACCTACCAGGCACTTCAAAATACCAAAGCAAAAAAAATCACTAGAAAAGGTGACTTCAAGAATCACATGGCAGCTAAGGATAAAACAAGCATGACTTATAACAACCAAGGAAATACAGTTGATTAAACTAAGACTTGGTTCCTAGTATTTTGGAGAGACTTTGACACGCACAAGGAAGGAGATACTTTTAAAAAACAGTTTTCAGAGTTGGCCATATTTTACTATTAATTCAAACAAACAGGAAAACAAATCTCTCATTGAAGACAGATTCCACATTTCAAGTCTGCAGCCCTTAGTTCTTCTTCTTGCAGTAACTTATGATAGCACATTTGCTCAATTTACCTGCTCAATTTACTTCAATTTTATTAAATGACACTCAGCACAGAGTCCAAGGTTGTAGCCATGATGCAATTCTAAAATTTCTTTCTTAGAAAAGAGTAATGACTGGAAATAGATGAAGGGTTGTTTATCTGGTTCTGTTTTAAAAACAACTCAAAGCAGATATTTTTATTACTATCCATCATCTCCTGTATTAGTCACTGAGATTAGTGCAGATGAAGTATAGCCTCTAGCCCCCCTTTGTAGCTTATTACTCACAGGAGTGATCCTATTTATCAGAAAATAATGACTTTTTAAACTTTTCATAAGATAAGAGTAAGAAACTGGTCTAGTTTTATCTAATGATTTTTCACTCTCCAAACTACAAGGTAAGATTCTGCAATTCAATTCTATCAAGTATATGGTTGGGGAGTATTCAATAACACCACATAAGTCTTTGTGTCATCCTGATTTTCATGCGTAAAATATTCCACACAGAGGGGTTCTCAAGATATTTATAAAGAGATATAGATAAATGCATCTACGTATGAAGATTTTGCTTTCTAGCAAGAATATGGTTAGAATATTCTACTGCAATTGCAGATAGACACATTTGGAAAGTTGAGATAAGGGGTTGCCTGGTCCCCTGAGCCAGAGGACCACAAGTGTGGGAACAGTGACTTCTGATTGCAATTGTAAGGGACCGGCTGTATCAGCTGGGTGTTCACAGCCTAATGGGGCCTAATGAAATTCATCCCAGGGTACTGAGGAGCCAGTGAAGTTATGGCAGAACCTCTCTCAATGAGGAACCAAAGGTCTTGGGAGTCTAGGGAGATCTGCAGCTGACTGAAGCCAGCCAGTGTTACTCTAGGTTACAAAAAAGACAAGAGGAAAGACACAGAGATGTACAGACCTGTTAGTTTCAACATGTGGAAAAATTATGGAGAAGATTCTACAGGGTACTGTTGAAAGGCATTTGAAGAGTAATGAAATCATCAGTCACAGTCAACATGAGTTCACAAATTAAAGTTTGGTTTAACTCATTAGACACCCTCCTATGATAAGGTCACCTGGCCAGTGGATGAAGGGAAGATTCTGGATTCTAGGGAGGCTTTTGCTACTGCCCCTCACAGCATCTTTCTGGAAAAGCTGTCCAGCTGTGGGATGAGCAGGCTCAGGGTGTGCGGGGTGAAGAACTGGCTGAAGGGCAGAGCTCAGAGGGCTGTACAGATTTGGGCTCACCTGGCTGCCCACTGGTCACCTGGGGCTGCTGGTTGGCAGCAGCTCAGTCTGAGTCAGCAGGGTGTGCCCTGGCAGCCAGGAGGGCAAACTGCACCCTGAGGTGCCTCAAACAGCATCATCAGCCAGCAAGAAAGGTGACTGTCCCACTGAATTCAGCATTGGTGCAGCCTCACCTTGAATACTTGGGCAGTTCTGGGCCCCACAATTTAGGAAGGATGTGAAGGTCCTTGAGTGCATCCAGAGGACAGCAACAAAACCAGTGAAAGGACCAGAAGGGAATGTCCCATGAGAAGCACCTGAGGGCCTTGGGTTTGTCTTGTTTGGGGCAAAGGAGGCTGAGGAGTAACCTCACTGCTCTCCACAGCTTCCTGAGGGGAGAGGAAGGGGAGAGGGAGGTACTCAGCTCTTCTTCCTGGTATCCACTGATAGGATGTGTGTTTCAAAGCTGTGCCAGGGGAGGTTCAGACTGGAAAGATTAGAAAGCCCTTCTCTGCCAAGAGGGTAGTCAAACTCTGGAACAGGCTTCCCAGAGAGATGGTCAATGCCCAAAGCCTGTCAGTGTTTGTGAGGCATTTGGAAAATGCCCTTAATAGCATGCTTTAGCTTGGCCAGCCCTGAATTGCTTGGGCAATTGGACTAGATGATTATTGTAGATACCTTCCAACTGAAATACTCTATTCTAAGATGGCTGCAACACAGGTATATGATTTTACTTGCAAAAAGCATTGATTAGGATCTCTTTGCAAGCCTGATGTTGTCTGAGGTTATGTAGTGTAGGGCTATGGAACTGGCCCTCTATCTGCCAAGCTGCATCCCAGTGGCCTCCTGAAGTTCCAGTGCTGGAAATTATCACCAAAAACCTGGTGTGATCTCAACTGAAAGTGTTTCCAATGCTAGCATTACTAGAGGTTTCTAAATAAAACCATGTAGTGATAAAAAGAAATAGATAAGGGAAAAGGAGAGAAGGCCTGTACTGCTTTTTCTGTTGAAGGCATCTTACAATGTTATTATTGAAGCTCAGATTCATTTGAAGGTTTCCATAAACATTTAAGATAGTGATCACATTCCATAACAGGCAACTTCAAAGTCACAATAAAACTGTGGGGACACAAAGAAAACTTCAAAAACTGACTGAGCATAAGTTATGGCTACTCGTGTGTCGTTGTGGGACACGCAAGGACACACAAGGACATTTTTTATGAGAAGGTAAAAAACTATTTATTAAAACATCTGACTCTAGATTTATAGTATTTTCACATAGATCAGGGATTGGAGGAGAAGTTGGACACTTCTATCCCATTAGTCTAGATAACTGCTTATTAGTTGTTTTTTCACACCAAGAGAAAGTATGTAAATAACTTCATCTTAACATAAACATACTTCTTATTATAACACTCGTGTGTGAGAAAGAACTAAGAACTATGAAAAACATTAAGTTAGAAAGTGCATAAGAAAAGCTTGAAAAATCAGGTAAATCCCTGGTGCAGTACACGCGCTGTTCTCACACACCACACAAGGCCTTTGAGGAGTACTGCAAACACAACACAGCAGGGAATGACTCCAGGCAGAGAAATGCCCAGAGGGTGTGCAACTCTTCAGTGCCACCCAAGAATATTTTTTGTTAGCATGAAACACGCTGCCTACTTCCCCTGCTCTGGACCCATAAGCCGTGATCCACTCTTGACTGGAGAAGTCACACAGGACAGATGTAAGCACAACTGAAGGGCAGCAACTGGTTTTACAAGGTTTCAAAGCACTCGGAAAGGTGACTTGTCCCAAGAAGGCTGCCAGAAAGTAAACATATCCTCAAGACATGTTCAAGAAAACATACAGGAAAAAGTACTGCCAACTACTTGGATCAGGAACATAGCTTAACAAAGTAACGAGGCCAACAAGTTTACAAAGGCCCACTGTAGGTTCTGTGGTTCTTCATCTCAGTGTAACTTTTACAAAACCTAAAATACTCCTTTTATAGGTCATTGTGAACTGCCTAGAAATATTGGGCTTTAATATGAATCCCTAAACCTTGACTATCGTTTAAGAAGAAAAATCATCCAAATTCAACCTTCTACACCTTTTCACTATACCACAAATAGAGGTGTTATTAATTTTCTTTGAGTGAGACATCTCTGAGAGCTCAGTCATATAATGCACTGATAGAGAAGATACACCATCTACTTCATCTTGCTCAGCATTGTATACACAGGGAAACAGCTCTGAATTTGAGAGCCTCCTACTGGCAGCCCTTCAGTGTCTTCAAATTACAGTCCACACTGGAGATTAAAAGAGAGGAGGAAGGCAAGGACTGACCCTGCAATCAAAATGAAGTTTGCAGCCTGGCATTATGATGAACTCTGAGAGTTCATCATAACCTACAGAATCCATATAAATGTATATTCACACGTTTCCCATTTTTAATTGCATAACCAAAACACTTTCTAGTGCTCAATACTTCACCTCATGCCAGAAGGCAGGAGTACTTCACAAAGCAATTTGTGGCATTTTGGATGGTTTTTTGTGCAGATCAATAAACACTGGAGTTCAGTTACACTTAATTTCAAAAGGTCAGCAAGCTTTTTACATTTTTCCAGAAAATCAACTGTTCTTAGGATCTTTATCTTGTTCAAAAAAAATGTACCTCACTCCATGCCTGTGACAAAACAAGGTTTTAGTAATCCTTGACATTTGGCACTACATGTGAAAGCTACGTCAAAACTACATTTGAACTCCAAGAAACAGCTGACCCTTTAAGCCACAGGAACAGCAAATACTTTTACAAACTTACAAAGCAATTGCATATGTAATCTGAAGGGAAGAACCATCCATACTTGACTCAAGGAAGAATAATTAGAATTATATCAACTATAAAAAGAAATATAACTATATCAGATTTTTTTCAGTATCATACATGTGATCTTTAGCTCAATAAACTTTAGGGGTAAGACTGAAACTTTTATCAAGATGAATGCTCTCTCATGAGTCTTGTAAATTCCCCAAAACCTAGAGTAATCTGGTGCCAGGTGTAACTATGTAGGGGCAATTCCTATATTTCTGAAAGACAGCAAAAAATATCTTCCAAAGATAAACCATGGAAAGAGAAGTTTCTGTCATCATAACCATTAAGTCCGTGTAATCTAATAATGTATGGGAACAGAAAAAAAAATTAAAGTACTTTTAAAAAGCTATGCAAGGTCTTCAGTAAAAAGATCAGTATAAGTCAAACTTATCTGATGAGCAGCTAATGCAGGGATGACTGAATGCAGGGCACATGTTTTTGCTTTCTACTGTGATTATGCATGTAAGTATGAAAAACCTCACAGAAGGTGAGGCATTTTGTACAGCAGACTGGAGGAAAATGTTTTAGAATAATCCATTTGAGGAAGGAGGAGAGAATGAACTCTTTCCTTCTTTTTAGTAACATTTTAGTTTCACCTAAAGGTCTGAGAAGAAGCCCATGGCTGCTGTGCATTTGTGGATGTGCCTCAGCCTGTGGCACTGGGTTCTTTTATCCTCCATTCACCCTCATTAACATTCTGCAATGCTTCATATGAAAGATGCTTGCACTAGAATATATGTTATTTTACAAACTGTCTCTGTGTTTACCAGGTAAGAGAAGCTCTCAGCACTGGCAGAGTGGCTCTCAATCAACTGGTGCCTGAATCTCTATCCTAACTACAAACACGCTTTCTTAAAGTGAGCATGGTTATACCTCTGTATCTGCATTTCTCAGCTGGTCATGCTATTGAAAACAGGACGGCCCAATCCCAGATATAAGGGTATATAGCCATGTTTTAAGGCACTGAGCATTTGGACTCTTCCTAATTAGGGATCTGGGGCATTATGTTTCAGGAAAAATGTAGTGACCACTTCCATCCTGAACCTGTCAGAACAGCTGCAGCCCACAAGGACAAAGGATCCCAACAGCAAAGGTGAGAGGAAGAAAAGGCAGTCCCCAAGGTTTCAAGGGGCAGTCTGTGCAACAATTTCCTGAAGGACTTTGGGGCTCGCCCACCTTAGAAGAGTCATTTGTCTGGAGAAAATATTTTACCAGTATTTGAGATCAAGGAGGTGAAGGGTGAGGGGCACCACGACTAATGGACCTAACCCAAACAGCCTCATAAGAGAAATATTCTTATGGTGCAGGGAGAACACCCATCAGGCCTACAGAGGGCCTGCAACTAAGCCTGTTCTCATCTGTTTTTCACAATAGGGATTGATTTAAACAAGTGTTTTCCTTAAAGCAGGAGCTTAAGCAGTAGAAAAATCAATAGAAGCATTTATCAGGAAAAGAAAAAATCAGTTACTTTTGATTCAAAATGAACACCATGGGGAAAACTAAGCTCAGAGTGCATCCTTCTGTTCAAGTAGAATTAGAATTTGTAGTGGAAAGCTGTATAATATAATTGGCTAACTCTTAGCTTGTCTTTCAACATCAACCTAAAATCTCCCTACAAGTAAAATGTTACCAAATTTTATTAGCAGTTTCACACACACACACACAAAAAATCAGTAAACTCTGTGCTAGAGATAACTGTTATTTATCTGGTCAATAAATAGTAACTACAGCAGTTTCAGCTTTGTTTGGGGATTAATACAACTGATAACAAGAAGTTTACAAGATGGTAAAAATTGATTTTTAACAAACATTTGTGTAAAAATAATAGTAGCTACATTAGTTCATGCATATGCCTTGAATACACATACAGCCTTGGAACAACATGCAACTTACAGTGAGACAAAGTCTTCTGTAGTGTGAATAGACTGGTGAAAAAACGCTGATAACCCCGACTTTTTTTACTCCATTTTTAACTCAGATACCTCTCATTTTTCTAGCCTGCCTGCTCTCTCCTTTAGCTCGTCTCCATCCTGCTAATCCCTCCAGTTATGCCTCCTGAAGCAACTGGCCTGAGGTGATTAACAAGCCTTCCACACCTGTAGGTTGCAGCACTGGGCTCACCTCTTTAGCAGGCCTTCCCTAGAGGATCACAGGTGAGCAGGGTTTGTGCTGTTGAGTAGATTCCCCGGAAAAAACAGTGGGGAAAAAATGACACTTCAGAAGCTGAGACATGACAGATGTTCCCGGATTTCTATGTAATGCTGGCAAATCTTGGAATTCTTTTATCTCCTCTGTCCAGAAGAGTTGTTCAGACAGCACAGGATAGAAATGACACTGCAAACTAGAGAATAACCCACCCATTCTCCATCTGGGCACCAGTGGCAAAGTGCCATCACAAGCAAACAAACCACTTCTTGTCCACAACACAGGAAGGACACTGACCTGTTACATGAGTCCAGAGGACAGCCACCAAGTTCAGATCAGAGGACAGAGCACCTTCCCTATTAGGAAAAGCTGAGAGAATTGGGATTGTTCAGCCTGGAGCAGAGACTTTAGAGTAACCTAACTGCAGCTTTCCAGTCCCTGAAGGGAACTTATAGGAAAGATGAGGCACAGCTATTTACAAGAGCATAAACTGACAGGACAAGGGAGAATGGGTTCAAATTGAAAGAGAGTAGGTTTAGATTAGATATTAGGAAAAAAACTATTTACTGTGAGCATGGTGAAGCACTGGAACAGGTTGCCCAGTGAAGCTGTGGATGCACCATCCCTGCCTGGCACTGTTCAAGGTCAGACTGGACGGGGCTGTGAACAACCTGGTCTAGATGGAAGTGCCCTTGCCCATGGCAAGGGGTTTGGAACTAGATGATCTTCAAGATCCCTTCCAACCCAAACATTCCGCAATTCTATGGTTCTATGATTCAATGATTTTTCTGTATTTTCTGTGCTGTTTTAGGTGTGTCCACACCGGCACAGAGCAGGTGGCACAAGGCAGTCATAAAAGCCATGCTGTGCTTTTTTGCACATGCCAGAATGGATATCGTTAGACATGGACTAGGATACAACAGAGGTTAAAAGCTACAAAACAGTTGGACAAAGAGGTCCTACCAGAACTGAACAACTGGGTTGTACAGTATTTCTTAGCAATCCCCAGGAACCTTTTACCATCATTCATCTGCCAGAAACTGCTTTTTTTCAAATTTCTCCAGCCTCCTCTCTTTACATTTATTTCCCAGCAGTCCTGTTCTTTATACTAAAATACATGGAAATGATGGAGAAAGGCACTGCTCTCATATCCAGCAAGTGTAAGACAGACAGACAAAGAAGTCTGCCCAGATGAATGCTACTCTGAGAGCAGAAATTTCCACTTGACCTGAGAATCATTGCTTTCTTGCCTCTATGTCCTTATATTTTCATTCTCCCATGCCAGGATAAGCAGATGGACATTTCCTAGTCTCCCTGAGGACCTCTGACCTCACATGCCTGCCTGACATGCACCTATAGGATTGTTGTCCACACTGGGCACAGCAGCAGCCATTTCCACTTGAGAAATACAGCACAATGCAGAGTTCAGTGATTTATGAATGTACTACTGCAGAGCGCAAGGGACCAGTAAGTTCCTTCCCTCCTCTTCAAGTGCAGTCCCTCAGCTCCCATATCCCAATAGCATGTATGTTGGTCCAGTCAGTCACAGTCGCTCTGTCTTCCCCAACTAATTTTGATTGTGCAATAGTTTCAACAGGAGAGTAGCTTCTTTATATCACAGGAGTGCACAACTTGGCACTTTTGTTCTGTCTTGGGAGACACAGGTTTGATTCCTCCATCTGCAGAAGGAATTAAGTCAGGAGTAATATCTCCCTGTAAGATCATCCCATAAACACAAGAAGGGGACACTGGCATCATCACTTTCGTTAAACAAAGAGAGAGGACCGGTCCCTGCTGCTTTTTTGTTTTGTGGAGTGGGGAAGAGCAAAAAAGGGGACACATTGATGCCTGACCTCAGGCTTTGAGACACTGAAATCCCCTGGGGATCTACCTAAAGGGACCTGAGATTGTATTTTAAGGAAAGCAGTGCAAAGAACAAAACAAAAAGTCCAGTATGTTCCTCATATCCTGTAATCACTGCCAGTGCCTTGATGTTGATGGCTTCATTCTCAGGGCTATTGCCTTGAGAGTAGAAGCAATGAAATTACATACAACTAGAGAGACTGCTCTCCCTCAGGATTTTCCCCATAATTCAACATCTCTCTCCTGTAATGCTGCAAAAATATAATGGGCTTTTTCATCTGCACAGAGAAATGGGTTGTCTCAATACAAATAGTAATCTGACATTTGCAGGGCAGGATCATGCCATGTTTTGCTGAATTTTGATAGGTCTTTTCATGCACTGCTCTTGAGCAAACCTGGTAATCAAACAGATGGAACAAAATGAGCACTTACTGACCAAACCAGTGCCGGCCCCTCAGCAACCCAACCGTGTTCACATGGCACAAAAAAAACAGCACAACATTAATTCCCTCCTGTTCCCCTCAATAGAAAGAGACTTGGAGCATTTTCCAGTATACAGGGGAGAGCACTTAAGAGGTCAAACTTATCCCCAATAAACTGATGCCAGTTCCACAGCAGCAGCTGATTCTAAGTAGAATATTTATCTGAAAACAGAATGTGGTACTGCTCTCTTCTTCTGTTTAATTTCAGGTAACATTTATGGTACATAGAAGGGAAAAAATAAGGGGTTTTTTGCAGTAACAATCCCCAACATCCAGCTATGCACTCCAAAGATAAATATAGGTCCAAACTTTTTCCCCAACTTCAAATTAGCTTCTAAATAGAGCATTAATTGTATGTCACTCTTATGCAAAAATTAGGAAAATATGTCCCCAAAGACACCAAGCACATATCCCCATAAGTTGGTTTACTCATATTTAAGGAGCCAAAAACACAAATCAGTTTTACTGAATACATGGCAAATTATTCACAGCATCAGAATTAACATAATTAACATTATAATGGATTTCTTCAAAAGGGAACTAGTATAATAATTACACTAGGCATTATAAATGGGAAACAAAGCCAACAACAAGTTTCAGAGGTTATTTTATGGAAATACTGTAGCTGTAGCATTCTGACAATTCCATGGTATGCTGAATTGTCCACTTCTAATGCTATGAATAATTGCATACCTATTTATTTCTAATAACCTATTATTTATGTGCAATTTCTTTTGTCCTTCTAAATACTATGAACCCATTTAGAGAAACCACCTACATGACAACTTACCAATTATCCTTATGAAATGTTGCATTGCTTTGGATTAGCTGCACATATAATTAAAGGCCAACTGTTGTGTTCATATAAGCTAGGAAAAGTCCATGAACCCCAGCAATACAACACTGCATTTAATTCTGAACAACCATTTCTAAAAGAAGGTGATTTATATATAATCACCCAAGAACACAATAAAATTGCACTCAGTTTGGCATTAAAAGATTAGCGAGTGCAGGTATCAATATTTAATGTGCAAATAACAAGTGCCATTTTCCTGACAATCTTCAAACAAATTCATTCACTGCTTCACTCTTCCAGTGCACCAATATTGCAGCCACTCTCCCATGTTCACCCATGAGCAGCTCCATGGTGCCATGCATTTATTCAGCCAGATCACCTCAGGTGACACTGACAATTCACAAATAGAGATGACAAGTTGGATTACTCACACCTATTGCATCCATGCTGTGGGACTCTGCTTTCCTCTGGGTCACACTGCTGACCATCAGTGTCGCTCAGAGGGGCTGGCCCTTGCTGATGTGTGTCCTAAGGGCTGCAGAAATCATGACTCCCAGAATGGAGCTGACTCCTGCCTGGCTAGTTTGTTCATGTCTATATGCAAACCACCCAGCAAACATGCAATGTGTTTCTTTTCAAGCTCCTTTTGTCTCTTCAAGCTCACCATAATACGGCTGTAGTATCTCAGTAGCTCCTGGTGCCCAGGACACTATGCCTGGCACTGCCTCAGGAGACAGCAGGGCAGCTGTGGGGTGCTGTGGGACCTGCCAGGGAAGTGATATGCTGCCACAAGTGGGTTACAGAGGGAGCAGGCAGGATTCAGTCCTGGAAGCTGGAAGCCTCCACACCTTCTGAAAGACTACAGCATAGCTGTACCTGAGCTATGGACTTTTCCTCTGATCCCCAATGATTTAATGCTGGACTTTGAACAGCTTTCCTTCTGAAGCAAACTCAGGCTACTTCTGTTATCGTTATTCTGGAGGGTCTGCCATGCCAGCAAACAGCTTTATATTTACAGCAGTTAACAATTACACTTATTCTACTCATTACATAGTCATCTTTCTGTATTCATGCATTTTTCTTCTCTTCTGGTGCCCTTGAGTTTCCAGCAAACAATTCATTTGTGGACAAAGCACTTGTATGGTCCTCAAATAGTAAACCATTCAATACATGGACAGTGAAAAACAACACAAGAGAGACCTGGAGGGTCTTACCAGGAACTGTCCAGAAATTGTGAAATCACCCATGTATAAAATACACTGTCTGTCTCTTGTGCTTCAGACTGCTTAGTTAAAATGGCAACAGTCAGGACACAGGGGCTGGAGAGGCATAAAGTGGCCTGCAAAAGCAATTAAGTGCCACAGAGACATTTGGACTTGCTAAGAGCAGAAGATTGTTTACAGCCCTGTTTACTCCTGACCATGAATACTGTGCTTTTTGTACAACAAGGACCTGAGCAAACCCCAGCACTCTAACATATTTGTTGCCCTGCTGAGACTCCGGAGGGCACAGACACTTCTCACTGGCACCACTGTGCCAGTGGTTTTCCTGAGGCTTTCAGCTCCAAGTTATGATCTCCAGCCATATGGGGAACAACTCATCAAACACATACAGCCTGCAGAGCTGATCTCCCTCTGTACCCTCGTGTTTTTATGTGGTCCTGTTCCCCCCCCTTGCCTCCACACCATGTTTTTTCTCTCTCTTGACAAGAATAAAGTCAGGCTTTACTGCTAGAAAAACCCTTAGGAGTTTGGGATTCAGACAGAGCAGGGAACCTACTGTGCTTTTCACCACCAAGTGACCATTGCTCATGCCAGGCAGGCTGGCACCCTCAGTCACCAGGAGGGGAACAGACTCCCAGCTGTGTTTGCCCCAGCTCCAAGAGCTAAGCTGCATTTTTTCAAACATGGAGAACAACTCCTCTCACCTTAAAAAGCCAGCCATGTAGCACCAGACAGCACAAGAGAGAAAGCTCCTGCAGCAGGAGAGCCCCAAGGCAGCGGGCTGTGCCAGCCATGGAGTTTTCCCACTGCTCCCAAGGCGAGGGGAGAGGGGGTTTCCCACTGCAGCCTCCTCGCAGTGTGGAGAGGGCCCTGGGTTCACGCCTGGCATGACACCACCAGGCATGCCCACCTGGCTTTGCAGGGATGGAGGTGCATGGAAGCCCAGCCTCCACGAGGTCTCCCCACATCTGCACAAGTTCTTCCAATAGCTGTCTGTGAGAAATAAAGGAAAAAGACAGAAGATTACAAGTGTTCTATTTTTGGTTGTTTGTTGGTTTTTTGGGATTTTCTACATTTATTAGGATGTATGTCTAATGCCTAAGATTAGTACTTCATTTTTTCCTCTGAATATAGATTTTGCCTATGGATATATCAGAATTACACAATAATGCAACTATGAATTATTTACTTGCTGGGGCAATGCTAATGAGTATTCTAGCAATGAAAATGGCTTCACTGGCTTGTAAAATATAAAAGAGCAGGGAACTCACTGGAGACCCCTCAAGCATATGTCAATAAACTTAAATTATTCACAAGTACACAAGCCTCCCAAGATACCAGCTTCCCAGCCCCCTTTCATTTCCTGACTGTTCCTGACTGCCTCACGTTTCAAGCAAAGTCAAAGACTAATTTTCTGTCTTCCTCAAGCCCATAAATTTTTTGCAGAAGCCAAATAATCATATGAAAAACATTTAGTTCAGATACAAACTGAATATTTTATTGGCTAATACTTCATACATCTAATTGATATGCATTGCAAAGTGCAACAGCAATACAGGACAATTGTATCTAAGACCATAAACTCCGAACATAAATGGCATTATACCAGAGTGCTCTAGCAATGCTCTCAGACACAGCACTGATACAGTGTGCTCTCATTCAGAATGTTGCTCTTCTTTGTTTCTCTCCTCTACATCAATCCTCACAATATTAGCATCTGTAACAATCACTAACCACTCTCATTTTGACACTTCCAGTGTACACTGCCAAGATCTGCAGGGTGTTACAAGTAAAACAGAAGGTGCTAATCCCCACCAAAGTCCTTCAGCCAAAATTCAGATCAATGTTTGCACTTTAACAAAAAAAAAAGAAAAAAACCCAACACATTAAAATAGAGGTCCAGGCATCTGTTGTCATAAAAAGATTGTGATTGTTGTATTTCATGTCCCTCTTCATTATAAATCCATTTGGCACCATTTATAACAGCCTAGTCTCAGAAAAAATTATTTGATGTTCCTGTAGATATCATATGTGCCCTGTGCTTTTACACCACTTCTATTGTAATTCAACATTAATAATCTTTCCAATTAATGTACTGCATAATGCTGCAATATGAAACCCTCTCATTTCGCAAATGAGAAAATTGAGCTCAGCTCTGTCTGCTTTAATCCCATTTTACTTTTATCATAATTCAATACTAGAATTCTTCTCCTTCTTGGCTGGGTCATTGACACCCAAATACACACAAGGGAACTATCTTCTGCATAGAAAAGACACATTTATTCTTTTCTTTTCCAAGAGAAGACCTCCAATTTCTTTTTCAATACCATTTAGATATATTTTCCTGCTTATGATCATTACTGAATAGCTCATAAGGAAAACTGAGGTGACAGAAGTAGTAATAGAACAGCATTTACCAATTACCATAAATGTAGACACCATAAATACTTAAAATTGCTGGAAAATGGTAAGTGTGAAGCAGATAACAAATATGGAAAGAAGGTGATATCAAAACTGTGGTCAAAGAATGGAAAACACCCTCTTATTTAGAAGTTAAATGATCCAACCTATTCCTTAAATGTTGTGTGTCAAAAATACCATTCAAAGTTTTACTTCTGAGTACCATACTAAAAAAACATAAAAGCTAAAACACATAGAGTATAAGGCATAGAAATGGAAAATAGATACATGAAATTGCTTCCTGTATTTATGATGGAAAGAATATATGGTGAGTTTCCACAATGAGGAACTTAATTTTACTGTTTGTTTGGTTTAGCTGCTGTGAATAGCTGCAATCTTTGTGAGCTACTGGATTTGACCTGGTGGATAATGCCACCATCTCAAAGCACCTCACAGTTCTTTTTCATCCTGAATGTGCTAAAGTGCTTGAGGAAGGTACAAATTCTCCCTTTCTCCAGTGATATTAGGTCTAACTTTCTTCCTTGTTACCCCACCACATAGTTTTTAACAGAATCAAACCTGTAACACACAGAAAGCTGCAAAAAAATTAGTTGACCCTCACAGTCACAAATCTCATTTTCATTCTTTAATGCCCATCACTAGCTGGCAATTACCGAGTATGTGAATATGCCCTGGGACGAATGTGCAGATCAGACAGAAGGAATTTTAGAACATCACTTACAAAATATTCCCTCAGATAGCTAAACAGTCTCATTTTAAATAACATTGCTGGTCAAAACGTCTCACATGCTCACAGAGTTCATTTGTGTCAACACCTCAAGTATCCAACTCTTGAGTTTCCACTCTGGCCAAGGCACATCTACCACAAGCAATTATTTACCAGACAGAAGCTGAAAAACTACAAGAAAGACTGTAACCTTCTTTACTGGCTAAATTAGCAACTGTGTGCCCATTATCCACATATTCTTTCTCTGATCACTTTTTCCCTTGGATTCCTTTTCTTCAGAGACAAAGGAATGTCACTGGTGAGAAGAGCAACCAGCTGCAGAAGACTGGTGCTTAACCAGCCTCTCTGCAGCCTAAAAAGTCACCCTTTTATGAGGCCATTCAGTGTTAAACCACCTTGTGCACATCAGTCTTCTGGCTCCACCAAAGCACAGTCATTCTGTTCTGGACAGCAACAGTTCAAAGCTCTCAAGACAGACATCCAGGAAAAGTCCACACTCTGGCTCTGAGATTGTATTTACTATTCTAAGCATAAAGTAACCCAGGCAAAACCAGATAAACACAGATAACCAAGACAAAGGCTCTACTTCCAGTGATCTCAAACTATCAAAGGAAATAAAAAACAGTATTTCTGAAAGGGAGAGAAAATTTTCAGCACTGAGTTCCTTTACTTTTTTCTTAAATTGATCAGCACACAGAAAGGAGCAAAATGCAACTACAAGACTTTCTGAGACTTCATTTTACACTACGAACCTAGAAATTAAAATTATATATGAATCCCATGAACTTAGATATCAAGAATCAAAATGGCACTCCATGATGCTTTAAAACACCTCTTGGAAAATCACTTCCAAGTGACTACTTCATTTGGAAGATCACTTCAGTGACTACTGAATATATTTCCAATTACTTCAGCAGGTTTAATTACTGCATATATATTCCACACAAGATTCTATCAAAGGTAAAAAACAGTTAAAAATACAGGAGTCCAAAGCTCTACAGGCTTTTTAAGAGAGCCCAGTGGCCTTCAATGATACTAAATGCAAAAGCAAGGACTGCTTGTGTAAATTAAGCCAGCAGAAACAGGTTTGCAAATTGCATGGATATTCAAAATATTTAAACTGGATGTTGTCCTGGTTTCTGTTTTATTTCATAGAAGTTAATGAAAAACAGCCTGAACATTAGTGGGGTTTTTTTGCAAAGGATGTTCAGGCCTTGCAATACACATCATATTTAAACTCCACTCCCAGCTTTGCTATTTCTAAGCATACTGTGAATTTGGCCACCAATTTCTGGTTCTCAGCTTCAATGAAAACATTCTTCCAGTCTCGAAAAGCACCTTGAATACAAAGAAGAGGAAATTATTACTCTTGACTCTAACAACCACAGAGTATCATTTAAAATAAAATACTAAATTTTCTCTCTTATCATATTTCAGAATTTTTTTTCCTCTAAGAAAAATCATCTGACAGAAGAATACACACATTTGCTTTATGTTTGGCATCTTCAATAGAATGTGAACATAAAGCAACTACGGGATGTTACTGGTCTGCCTTCATAGCTCTGACATATACCTTGTACAGCTGCAGATGACAAGAAAAGACCAGCAGCTGTGACACCAACCCAGAAAGCTCAAAAGTGTGGCTTTTAACTGCAAGAGCTTTGTTTGTTGCAACCAGACACTAAGCTGCAGTCTACCTTTAATCTAGACTTTGGGGAGCCCACAGTTGGGGGCTGTCTGAGGTTCTAGCCTGATCCATGGCTAAAAACACTGATCAATCTGTGGAGCATCTGGATTCTGAGTTGACTGTGGTACACAGGCAATCCCGAGGGCTATTTAGAAAACCCAAGAAGAAAGATCTGTGGAGGCACTCAGTCTACAAGGTATCCCCAGTAGTCACAGAAGCCAAGATAAAACTCTTCTTTGTTTTAGGTGGTGCTTAGTGCATACCCCAACAGAGGATGGCACTACTGGTAGGGCACTTCTGCTATTTGTATTATACAGGGCTGTTCTGAATGGTACTGCCCCTTGGGGTGAAATCAATTGTGATTCCTGAAGCACAATCATGGTGCTTCTGAAACAACACCCAGCCTTGAAAATTATACATAAATTTTAACCATCTATTGATCCAAATTCCTGTCTGCCCAAGACAAGGAGCTACCATGCACTGCTCTGGCAAAAGACAAACAAATTTACCTTTATGGAAAAGAATCAAGCCAACAGCACCATGAGTCTCCTGAGCTTTAACACTCACTGGCTGGAAGTGTGCCTTCCTGCAATGGCCTGGATCTGCTCAGCTTTTGTTGAGAACCCAAAGAATGCAGCTATCTGCTTTACACTGGCAGTCAGGTTCTGAAAGCAGTACAGTGAAAGCAAGATGTGCAGTATGCTTTCCTCTAAAGAAGGGAGTTACCCACTTGGGATGTGCACTGGGATTGGTACTCCACTGGGATTCCATTCACTGTTTTCTGTGTTGCCTTTCTGTTTTCTGGAGTTCTGCTTCTGTATAGCCGGACTCAACTTGTCACTAAAATCAACTTGATTTTGTTTTTTCAGAAACCTGTGCCATTTCCTCTTAATATCAGCAGATTTTAAGGAATGGGCTCAGATGTGTTTTGGCTGTCAGTAAACAGCATCTGCTTTACCCCTTTCAGGTCTTCATACATTATGATCACAGTATTCTCATCTTCAATGTGTTTGTTCCAGGTGACTGCAGGATCAAAACAGGATCCCCAGCTGACTGTAAAGAAGAGAAAAAAGCATTGGTGTGACTTTTCTTTCTAACTGGGTACTTTTTTTCTGTACAACTGAAGAATTGCCTTCTGTTGCCTGTTGGTTAGATCAATGCAGACAAAAAGAACAGTGTGTATTTCCCATGGTACTGTCTGTACTAGAGAATGACAGAGGCTTCCTCTGAACATTTGTAGGTAAACAGTTTCCACACATAAACATGAATCTCATGATGTGCTTCCCTTCTGTGACTATACTGTCATGTAAACATCTTTTAACAGACAAAGCCTGACATCAGCCTAAATCTAAAATATGGGTTGCTAGTGAGGTATTTTGGCTTAATGTGGAGAAATAGGAAAGAAACAAACTGCCATTTCACTAAAACTTTGAACCTGCAGCATTTTCTCCAACGCTAAGCAGCAGAATGTTGACCAAATGTCATTGTCCAGCTGTCATGCAATTCCCTCACCCTTTGCTGGAAGAGCAAATACCCAGAAGCAAATCATCTTTTGGACATTCTCCCCTTCTGGCATTCATCTGCCTCCTTTATCATGATGTAGGGCCATCAGGAAATGAATTATGGCACAGCTGTTTTCCCACGGGCCCCATTCGTTTGTTTTTAAAATACTTTTTTCTGTTGCTTTTTCAGCTACAATCACTATCTTTAAAAATGCAGATCTGTTATGAATCCTGAAAAGAATTCATCCCTGAAGCTGTAACTGGGGATGCTTGGCACATTGTTATGGAAATGGAAAAATGAAACAGCTGTATCTTTAGAGTTTCAAAACAACACTACTATCTGGAGTGGGAGAAAGAGGTCAACAATTTTAGACAACTCATTCACCCTGGCAACCAAAGTGAGAGTATAACCAAACATTTTGCAATCAATAACATACTGGGAGCTATAAAATATTTTATTAATAAAGACATGCAGAACAAAATTATAACATAATCCTAATAAGGACCTAATTACCACTTCTGAAGTTTATGTCATGAAGCAACTGTAGAAAGAAGTAACGAAAAAGACTATAATATTGTCATTGAATACTATCCCATAACTACCTGGAACCTGGGAAATAGTAAGGAACCATTTGCCAACCTCCTGTCAGGAAAAGCTCCATTAGAAAACCACAGCTGTTACAATCATCTCCTATTTTTCAATAATTTTCCTGTAATCCTCAGAGAAGCATAAACACTTCTGAAAACACATTATACACATTAAATATTTTTGCCAGATATGTGTTATTTTTTCTTGTCTCATTCAGAAAAAAATAACAATACACGGAAAAAATCTCTATCCCTTGACCAATTATTCATTTCCTCTGTGGTGCACCTTGTAAGTGCTCAGTATCTGCCACTGCTCAGTGACCAAGTACCTGAAACACTGAAGTTTTAACCTCATGACTCTTTGCAAGGAGACAGCCAATGTACCAGAGACACTGCTGCCACATTCATTCCCATCATGTGCACAGAAAAGAGTTGCATAAAAAAAGGAAATTGTGACACTCGAGTAATTTAAGAGCACTGCAACAGCTCTACATATGTCCTTGCTTACGTCAACTCCAGCACCCCAGAGGCTACTGTAAATTGTAGGGGGTGCTAAGAGAGCCCAAGCATCATGAAACTCCCACTGTCTCCAAGTTGTTTTCCCTCAGTGCCACCTGCTTGGGTGCAAAAAAAGGATACGGCCCCAGAATTAGGCTTGATATTGTCAGAGAGATGAGGCTTGTTCTTGGAAAAGTAAAAAACACCATGCCTTTTTCCTTGCAAATAGACTTGGGGAGGCAATTATAATTCAGATGTGTTATAAAACTCCTTAGAAATGGAATTTATTTTATCCCTTCAGAATTAAACAGAACCAGAAGAGAGAACATGTTTTTTTACACAGGTGCAGCAATGATTGGTGAGAGTTGCCTATGTGAAAGAGTCCCTAATCAGAAGGCATTAGTCATCCAAAATTATCTTCTTTCCCATCTCAGGAGAAATAGCCTTACTTGCTGCATGACTTCATTTTAATAACTTTTGTGCAGGAGTGCAGGAGAGAGAAAAAAAAAAGTTTTAAATGGTTTGACAATTTCTTTTCAAATTTTCTTTTAACCTAATATTTACCTGGATCTCCACATTTAATAAAATTAGTTCTGTGCTTACATGAATACTCTGGACAGTTGTAAATATCAAATCATTTAAAATCTAGATAAGCCATTTCATACCTGCACCAAGAAACCCAGAGAACAAAATAAAACATGTCAGAGGTTTAAATAAGGCATCAGAGCCTTCTCATTACAAAGCTTAATTTAGCATAATAGTCATCAAATGACAACATCAAAGCACTCAAATGATTATAAACCAAGTAACGTTTTCCATTAATGAGATGCTCAAGAGCTTTGTAACTGTGACCTTCCTGACTCACTAATAGCTGGAGACAGAACCGACTCAACAACGCGCTTCATATTTTTTTAATGTATTCATAACATAGTCAGTGACAGAAAATGACAGGAGCTTCCCTGTCTTTTACAGAGAGACACACGGGAAGATTCTGGGTAGGAGAAGGAAGGAATTAGCAAGAAACTCCGCTCATTCTGCTGAGGGAAGTGTCTGCCTCTCTCTGCTGCCCTGGGTCAAGGGCGAAGCAGAGTCACTCAATGCCACTGCCAGTGCATGTCCTCAGCTGTGCCCGTAGCTGTGTCCATAAAGCACATGCCAGAACAAGAGCCAGAAGAGCTGTTCCCCCAGACATCTGCATCCTTCCCTGCCCCTTACCCTTTGGAAGGCATCTTGCAGTAAAGCCTCCCCATACAGCACCCCATTCCAGCATGAGCCCACGGCCAGTTCTGGAGCTGCGCCAGAGAGCCAGCCCCCCCCAAGGCTTCCATGGCTCCCATTTGCCCCACTGCTGCTCTGCCAGCAGGACACGGCAAGGGAACAGCGCGTTCACCCTGACCCACGGCACCCTCCCCGTGTCCTTGTGGGGAAGGGCTTGGGAGGCTTCCCACGGCGCCCGCGATGGAGCTGTGGAGCTGCCACTGCCTCCTGGGGTGAGTCCCGTGTGAATCCGGCTGCCAGATGCACTAACACGGAAAACACGGTGCAAACAGCTCACGCTTTTGGTGAAAAGTTATTCCCAGAAAGGAATAAATTCCACCCTATCTCACATAAAGGGCTTCAGATGCTTGTGTGGAAGCAGCTGATACGTGTCATTTATATGGTAATGTATATAACACGTACACATTATACAATGTCTTATAATACATTTATCATTTATATACCACCTAATATCGTGCTTTTATATAGGACATTGTATGATGGATATAATTTATATCACTATCCCATTTATGTAAAAATCCATGCTCACATCTGCCAAGACATGCACAAAAGCAAATTTCATTTTAACAAAAAGCTACAATTGACAAACCTAAAATTCCCAATCTCTACATTCCCTACTGGCTTCTCAACTGTATGAACCCTACTGATTCCTGAAGATCCACTGTCTTTAATCCCTACTTCATCAATAGTCCTTTGCATCAGTTTCTCTCTCTACTACACACACCTGACTTGGGGAAAACCCAAGTTTAGTATAGTGAGAGCTTGCTGTAATTTGACCTTCATAATACTTAACAAGTAAAAGGAATTAGGATGATACAGCTTTAAGAAACAAAGTTTTTGAATGGCCTCAATGCCAGCTCCTTAGTCATACATGTTCATGACCATCTAAGCATAACAAATGCCAAAGAGTTTGAGCCCAGCATGGAAAACACCCAAGAAGCTGGAAGAGGAATTCAGGAATTCAGGAACTCAGGAATTCAGGGCCCCTTGGCTCAAGAGGGAAAGAGACCTGCTTGGAACACTATGACTTGGTGGGTCCAAGAGTCACATCAAGGGGCAAGAGGGAGCCCAGCAATTTCTAGTTTCAGACTGGGACACGTAATCTTTCCTTTTCATTCTTTTTCCTCTAGTCTTGCCTTTTTTCACCATGATTTGCAAGCTATAGGAAATTAGGGCAAGAAATCTATTTAGCATGATTTTAAAATGTAGAAGTAAATATGCAAATGGGAAAAAGTCCCAAAATATTTACCTACAGATTGAAACCATGCTGCACTGCACAAATGCACCATTTTCTCTCCCTCCTGCTTCCCCAATTGTTCTGTGAAACCTTCCATACAGGCTTTTCCACCAGAATGCCTACCAGGAAACAAGGTGCTGCATTCCTCAGCAAACCATGGGCAGCTGTGTACCTCCTTTGGCAGTGGTCTTTAGTAAAATATTCCCCTGCTGAGCTACCACAAACCATCTGACCTTAACAGTGTGAGATCTCTTTTTTTTTTTATTTTTTTTTTAATCTACTCTTCCTTTGCTCTGAGCAGGAGAGGTTTACTGAGTTACTAAACCTCAGAGACAATCTGTATCATGTCTCCACGCCTGAACTCTTCCAAACTCCATGAGAAATAAAAGCCAGTGCCAAGATATGACAAACAATCTCCATATAGGGTCCAGCAGCAGTCTGGACCCAAACCCAAAGGGATTATGGGCTCCTTAAAACAAAGGTGCATATTTCATATTTTGTGCCTGCTCCTTCCTTTTTTATTTGGCCTCTTACAGTTCAGTGTTCTGTCTCACAGCTGCTATAAATTCACCCTAAACACCACAGGCATACTTTTTAATCCCCTAAATACACTACAGCTTCTTTCCAGACCAGAACTTGCCAACCAATGCAAGTTCTGTATGCTAAATGAGACCCTGACCTAGGACTCTCTCTGGATAGAGCTGCAACTGCTACAATGATAATGCAATGAATTGCTTTCCTGGATCCATGTTTTCTCCAACAACCCCAAGCTTCTGCTGCTTGGGTTGATCCTGTTCACTTAAAATCCTCAGAGCAGGAATTACTTTACTAAGAAATCCCACTGAGTACAAGCAATACTTGCAAACTCAGCCACCAGGGAAAAGAGAATTGGAAAATGAATCACCCTGTAAGAATGAGCAGCAAAAATATTATATCTAATCTTACAAAACACTGGCAGAAGGGGGAAAACGCATCTTACCAAGAAAATAAAGTCCCTGTTAAAGAAAATCTGAAGAGCTTTTATTTTGGCATTAAAGTTAGTCTCATAATATGAATAATAGAAGACAATGAAAATGAAAGGAGCAAGATGAATGTGTCTTTATAAATAGACCATGTGAATCTGCTTGTAGATAGGGCTAGGAACTTATAGATAGGGAAGTAACAGAAGAAACTCTTAGTTCTAGAAAATGTTACTATCAACACAGACTGTTGCTCAGCCAAGGCCACATTAAATTCCTGATCCTAGAGAAAAAGAACAAAGACTTAAGAGAATTATGAATAGGTTTTTCTTTCTTTTATATAATGAAAGGGGGGTGCATATTAGAGGGGAGCATAGAGCAGGAGATTTGGGAAGTCTGTACCTTCCAAGTACCTCAGACAATGGGGAAAGGAGAGATGCAGTCAGAAACTTAGGATAAAAAGAGGGTTGCATCCCCCAACAATTTGAGAGACCCCATGGGAAATGCCCATGGCCTTTATTCAAATAAAGTTACAAGACTCCTCTCTCCTTTTTGGACATAAACATCCAGCATCATGGATTATTTTCCTGACACTTGGGAGACACACTGATTATTTATTTCAGAGTTGCACAAACTTGAGTGCTCCAATGTATTCCACAAATCAAGAACACCAACTATCAAAAGCTTTTACTATTTATACAATTCAGCAAACTAAGGAATTAGTGTTCACTGTCGGCAAGTGACATAGTTCCCTTACTAATTAGTCTTCTGTTAGTTAATGATTGCCTCACTTCTCATGCTAATCAGTCAACATGCTCAGTCTTTCTCTTCTTTTGGGTCAGCTGTTTTCTTGAGTCCATGGCTGTGAGTAGGTGGTCACAATCTGCCCCTGCCATAAAATATCTTTCACCCAATCAGAACTGAGTTTGCTTTATCATTTTCTTCCTTATCTTGGGGGTTCTGCTGGATGTCTTTGTTGCCCATAAATGTTGCATTCTTTGTGTCCACTATCAGTTCTCCATCCTTCTCACCTGACACTATTAACCTCTCCCTAGTGCTAAACAAGACTATAATATGATATTGGCTTTCGCATTTATATATCAGTTTCTGCATTGATCATAAGTATTTAGATATAGTATCATATATAACTTTATTTAGCTGTTTGTCAGTAATCTATCAGTTTAAGTATGTACTGCATAGCTTATAAAAGTAGTGTGGTGAATATATTATATTATAGGCCTTAGCTAAATACTAGGTGTTAAAATACCTCTATGTAACCAATGGTGTAAAGCAATGTCACATCCCCCCTTTCCATTGACTGAACTCTCCAAGTGATAAAATAAACGTGACACAAACCAGAGTACAATTTAAAAATACCACTAAACTTAAGGAGAACATACTAAATCCTTATCGAAGGATGTGAAACAACAGGATGGAGACATAAGGAGGAATAAAATATATTAGCTTGACACACAGGATGTCATGCTGATAAGCCGGAGTGTGAAGAAGCCAAACAGAAGAATTCCTGTAACATCAAAAAGTTCACAAGAATGTTTGAATAATGTATGAAACCCATGAATATGCATGTACCTAATGTAATTGTATAAAGATAACACTATCGGGGTCTACTGGGCTGCTCCCTGGCTAATCGCCAAAGACACCCCAGCACTGGCCATTTTGTCCTTCTTTTATCCCCTTATTAATCTTTTTAAAAAATTCTGAAGCGTGAACTTCGTTTTTCACTCTAGGTCTGAGATACCGAAGCATATCGGGCCCAGGGCAATTCTACCGACAAGTGATTTGTATATTTCTGCCACCAGGCCATCACTCAGCCCTTTACCCGCAATCTGCCTCACGGATTAATCCCTTTGCTCGCTGATAAGCCGGATACGCAGCAAAGCCCACCCACTCTTTCTCGAGAAGATTTTTACACGGCCCCCACTTTGCAGCCCTTTCCCGGCCGCTGAGGCCGCGGAGCGGCGGCGCCTGCGCGGCGCTGCGGAAGGCGCCGGGCCCCGGCCATGGCGCGGCGCGTCCTGCGGGGGCTGCTGCTGCTGGAGGCGGCGGGGCTGCTCGGAGCCCTCCTGCTCTACCGCGCCATGGACCGCAGCCGAGGTGCGGCGGGGCGGGCGGGGGCCGCGCTGACGGGCACGGGGGGCGCAGGGGAGGCTGCTCGGAGCGCCGCGCACCGCCCGGGTTTCGTCAGGAAATGCTGCTGGGGGGGTCAGGGCGAGGCTTGAGCGAGTGCAGGCGCACGGGGGTGGCTCGCTGGGCGGACTCCCCAGGTTTTAGCTCCGAAGAACGAGCTGCTGTTGTTTTACAAACCCAAGCCCGCGAGCAATCCTTTGCGGGGCAGCAGGGCACCATACCAGGAACAAAGAGGAATCCTGCGCGGTTTTATAGTAACAGCGCGGGGCCGGATAAGGATTGAAAAGGGAGAGAGGCTGTCCGCAAGTGAGGCAGGACGTGATCAGTCCTGTTGCAGGCGCCTGCTCTTGAAGGGCTGCCCCGGCAGTGCCTGGGTCTCGCAGCCTTTGCGATTTCCCATTTCCCAGGCTGAGGACAGACCCGGCGGTCAGCTTCACCTCCTGGATTATTTAGCTTCAGTCTCTCAGGTCTCTTAGGCTTACAAGTCCGTGCTCAGGTAACAGAGCACCTGCTATAATAAGAAAATAATAAGCGAAGCACCAGTTTGGTTACTCCAGGGAGGTTTGCTCTGCAGAGCAGCGGCCTTACTTTGCACTGCAGGGTACAGCAGTGGTGGGACGGATCTGTGTCCCTGCGGGAGAAGAGCCTGCAGGGTCAGGGCGAGCCAAAAGGCACCTGCGGCTTTGCCTGGGAGGGCAAGAGTCCACCCATTTCAGCACTGGTGTGGTCTTCATGCTTAGTGCAAGCTGAGCTTCACCTACACGTCAGTTTGCATCTGTTTTCCAAGACCCAGATGATGTTGGGCTGTTAAATTTCAGCCATCTTTGCATTTTTATTATAAAACACATATAACAAAAACATGGAGATGTTTGCAGCCTGTTGTAACTTGGTGCCGGGTGTTCATCTTTGGGTTTTTTTCTCCTCTTTGTCAGTTCTAGGTCCTAGTTCTTAGGCATTTGCATATTTTCTTCAATTGCACTTCTGTAAGGTGCAGTGAGCTAATCTAACAGCTCAGTGAACTCAGTGTGAGGCATTAACTGCTTTGTGTTAGTACTAGAAGGTTACCATCCTTCTACAAGCTGCTGTAAAGAATTAAAATAGCATAAACCTGTTGTGATTTTCTATTGGGTTGTCCAGAATGATTCAGTGAACATCTAAATCTGCACAAGAAAACAAAGCAGTTTTCCCTGGTTTTATTTGCCTGTCATTCTTTGAGAGGCATGCAGCTTCCTGTGAATCTGTAGCTTGGACTTGGTTATCACAATCATGAGGGAGCTCAGAAAACACTGTCATGATCAGGCTGCATATATAAGTAACCGGAATACAGTCTCTGAAATGATTTTTTATAAATAAATTCCTATCACATTACTTAATGGAGGCCGTAACTAAAGAGCTCAAACAAATTTCAATAAAACAAATATAGTTAGAAAAATAGTGCATTTAATTATTCATCTTAATATATGCTGGGAAAGTAACTGTGATTTATCTTTCTTGTCAGATTTCAGATACACAATGCAGAAGAAGTTTCCATCCATTCTGGAAGGTGAGTTTGTAGTCGTTGGCTTCAGAAGGATGGCTGAAGCTTCTGTGGCATCCTAATAGATAAAACTGATCTTAGGATGGCTTAAAACTTTCCCCAGCAGACACTGCAGAAGTTTTTATTGTTGTCTGCAGAAGTTTTGCTGTTGTCTGCAGAAGTTTTTATTATGTCCCCATGGCTGGAGTGTCACATTTTTGGAGAGACACCTCAGAGGTGGAGAGTTATACACTGAATAAAACTAGCCACAAAGGGGCTGCTCATCAGATATGTCTAACTTAGAGCTGACATGGATTTTTCTGTTTTGCAGTTTATTACAAATCCAATGAGTGGTCTGGAATTCATGGCATAAGGGAGAATGACCAGATGACGTGGTTAAGCAGCAAGAACTGAAGTAAGAAAGATGTGTGATTAAATAAAAAACTATTTAAGAATAATTATTTTTTAAATGTCCACATCAAAACGTCCAGTTCATCGTCTTGATTTCTTCCCTTTGTACTTGTTTTTCAGCCCTCTGTGCCTGAACTGTTTCTTCTTTTTGATGATGCTTTTCACATCCCTGTTGTGAAGCCACTTGTCACGCTCTATTTCCCACTGGATCTGTTTGACATCTGTAGGAGGAAAGGTGACAAATAAGGAGCTGATGGATACCTCTGACCATGATGTGGCATACAGATGAATCATGTAAAAGTTAAAACGTGACTACTGTATTTATAAAAGTTAATAAAGTGCAAACTGCCTTTTTTTTTTTTGAGATAGCTGTGGGTTTTTTCATTTCACAAAACAAACCCTACCATCTCAGAGTTTTAGACATTGCTTTGTATTTTACTAATGCTAGACACATTTGCATTAGGAGTAGTGTTTGAGTGCTCCTAACATTTTTCAAGTGACACCAGCAAGACTTGAATAAAAGCTTTATTCAACCAGCATATACACATGTAATTCATTAGAATTATTTTGGGAAAACTACTTTCTGCTTCACTGATACTGCAAGGAGGCAGTCCAATAGGTCAGTAAAGACAGCAGTATCTTAAGTCTTCCCAAGGAATCAAGGACACTTTACCTGGGCAGAATTCACACAAATGCTTGACAAAGAGCATCCTGCCTGTCCCTATTTACAGGGCCAATGACAGCCTCTCCCTCTTTTCTGAAGCCTTATTCACTGCACTACTCCCAGTTAATATTTAGCGCTGGCCATCTCTTGTCACTGGAGAAAACTGTCACATCTTACTGATGTTGAGCTCTTGTCCCTGCTGTGTGGTTTCTGACCCTGTGCTCCAGTTAAAGGTTGTTATCTTTTCACATGCAGAACCTGAAGGGAAAGAAGTGAATTTCAGCATTACAACTGCCTGCTACTTGCAGCGTGTACTTACTGGCATTATCTCTGTTGGCCATGGCGTTCATTCCGATATTGTCAAACTTAGACCCGGCATTTTCATCCAGCAGATAGCCAAACTTTAAAGAGAGAAATTTTAGTATTCTGTAACAAAGGAACAGGTAAAATGCTTGATCACTTTATGTTAAGCACTGATCAAACTCACCTCTTCTGCAGATGCCAGTATACCAGCATCTTGGAGTTTTCTCTTCTTTCCTCGGCTTGATCCTTCAAACAAATATTATTATTATTATTATTATTATTATTATTATTATTATTATTATTATTATTATTATTATCATTATAATGAGACACAACTTCAAGTTCCCAAAGACACTAAACCACAGTTTTACCATGTTTTAAATTTTTAGAACTTTTCTTAATGAAATCATCTGCATTAGCTATGTTGGAAATCTTTGTTCCCCACCTCCCTTAAAAGAAAAGGAAAAAAAAGAGTTTCCAACCAAGAATTAAACAGCACAAATCTGTGCATCAGGTGTAACAGATGCACAAACCACCAGTACAACTCCATCCTTCTTCAAAATTCTTCCAACTCTCATCTCTTCAAGAGCAGATTGTTAAACTGAATTATGCTGGTTGGGAGACAACCTCCTTTTCATTTATGGTTCATTCAAATCTGAACCTAGATCCAAAATGTGATAATCTACTGTAGTAAATCCCTCTGTTCCAAAGGTTTTTGGACAATTTTATTTGTATTAAGCTTTCATGTCAGTGCTTTCTTACCTTCCAGTGATCCTGCAAAATTAATATCTTTCTTTTTCTTGCCCTTTTTACTGACAGATTTCAGTTGTTTGTCATTGTTTGAGTCTGATAGGAAAAAAACCCAAATACATCAGTTTCCAATTTTCACACTATGTACATGTATTTAAAATGCAGCAGAGACTAAAATTCCTTTTAGGCATGTTTGTCATAATGGTCCAAGCCTTTAAAAGGCAGTGCACACAAATCTAGTATTTCCTCAAGCTGGACAATTAAAAATGAGTCTGTGGTGTGCTGTTTTTTATGTTGTTTCCACAGCACCAGAAGGGAATGATACTATGATACATAAAATACAAAAGCTAAAAGCAGGCATTAGGAAAACCTCGAATGTCGACGCGGTAAGTTTGGTGAAATAATAATCTCATGAAAGATTGTATTAACAACTGTATGAACAGTTTACCTCCTCTACCCTCAGTCATTTTCCTGTGACCTTTAGTTATTCATGGAAATACTCCATTAATCTCTGCTTTTCCAGCTACAGGCACTGTATTCTGTGTAAACTGTGCTTTTCAGGTGAAAAAAACATGCAGGTACAAGAATCAGTTACTACTACACTGGTAATAAAAACTTGAGTGCATAGCTGCATTACAAGAGTAAGCTGTTACTTGTGAGACAGCCATTTCAATAAAAGTTACGTCATGTAAAGAAAATCAGCATTAACTATGTCTGAAGAAATACAAAAATTACCAGTTACCAGATTTTCTTTTTTCTCCTTGAGCCCTTTTAATGTTTCTGCCTACTGAAACCAGTTATTTGTATATAAAGCTACTATTATGCCAATTTGCAGAATGAAAAAAGTATGTCTCATTTGGAAGTTTTTATACCCAGATGCCTAATTTCCACTCTAACCTAGGAGACTGTGCCAGGAAATGATTCTCTTTAGACTTCATTGTACAGAGAAGGACTTGTCATTTCTTTACTTAAAAGCCAAACTTCCCACCTAGATAACTAAGCTGGAATTTGCATATGTAGTTACGTATTAGATAACCTATTTTTAAAGCTTTTTCTTCTTGTTTTTTGGTAACAAATGGCACTTTACCTAGGTCATTATCATCTTCAGACACATCCATAAATACACCTCCCTCTTCATCCATGTCCTCTTCAAAGTCTTCCTCCATACTTCCCAAGGAGACTTCCTCATCATCCAGATCACTGAAGCCATCTTCATCATCAGAATCCTCCCAGTCAGCACCAGATCCCTCACCACCTTGGCCCTTCTTGCTGCCTTTGGGATTTTTCTTTATATTACTAAAAGAAGATGTAACGAGCTTAGCACTTCATCTGGAAAAATACAGTTTCCATCTAGATGACATCTATCTACTAGCAAACACTATTTTAGGAAAGTTCAACATCACTACAAACTACTGCAAATGTAGGCTTTGACCTAAAATACACATACTATACACTCAGGTACGTTTTCAACATTAGTATAAGTATAGGCATTATAAAAGTCAACCGTTTCAAGAAGTTCTGGAGAGAATCCTATTCTGAAATCAGAATCAGAAATTACAGCTTCTGTATCCTATCTCATCTATGTGTTTGCTCCTTTTCAGAAAGTCTTTTCTGTAGAACACACAAACTGCTCTATTAAACACCAGTCAAGATCACAAAAATGCTTCAGGTTTCACTAGGAATTTAGACTTCAATTCTGCTGTCGCCTCAAGAAAAAAAGTCTCTGCAAATTCAAATGCTGCATTATAAATACTTTGAGTAAAGCAGAAGCTTCTCAATCTCAATCAAAAAGATTGGACTCGATGAACCTAAAGGTCCCTTCCCACCTAAATGATGCTATAATCAATGAAAGTGCTGACAACTGAGCTCCGTGACTCTGGATCTCACAAAGTTTATTAACTGTGTTAGGTCCAGTTACAACCAGTCTTAACAGCAGCAGTTCCATTATGTCTCACTCTGCTTCCTTTTGTACTTGGTAATTCTTAAACAGAAACCTGAGACAATGAAAAACAAGATTTTCCACTGCTTTTGGGGTCACTCCATTGTATAAAATTAAATAAATTAATTAAGACAATCCAATATTACAGGTCCCATTTAAGGACTATAAGCATCCCAAGGTCATCATGAACTATTATGGGACATGCAGAAAACTGCATTACTCAGTGTAAAACTGATACTGCCTTTTTTGCAAGGTGATATTCTGAGTCACTCTGAAAAAGGTCTTATCTAGTCTCACAGAATAAAACTCTACATAGATATTAAGACAAGAGGAGTAAGAACTAATCTGAAGCCTTACCCAGCAAAATCAAGCTCATCCTGGCCAACAAGAGCATTATCATCAGCTTCAAAAGTATCTAGGGAGAAAGAAAAATGTTATTACTACAAAGAAATATGTGAGTCATTGCATCCAGCAAGTACATGGACCCATTGGAGCAAGTCCAGAGGTGGGCCACAAAGACAACCAGAGAGCTGGAGCTAGAATTGAAGTTGTTAATACCTCTCCTAGCATTGAAGCTGTTCAACCTGGAGGAGGCTTCAGGGTGACCTTATTGTGGCCTTCCAGTACCTTAAGGATGCTACAAGAGATCTGGAGAGGAGAGGGACTTTTTCCAAGGGCATGTAGTGACAGGATAAGGGGGAATGGCTTCAAACCAAAAGAGAGTTTAGATTAGGTATTAGGAAAAAATTCTTCACTGTGAGGGTAGTAAGGCACTGGCACAGGTTGCCCAGAGCAGCTGTGGATGCCCCATCCCTGGAAGTGTTCAAGGTCAGGTTGGATGAGGCTCTGAGCAACCTGATCCAGTTTAAGGTGTCCCTGCCCATGGCAGGAGGGGTGGAATGAGATGATCAAACAACCCAAGGTATTCTATGATTTTAATATTGCAAAACATTTAATTTTCAGATGTAGGGTCATTATTTTAAGCTTCCAAATTTTTGAAGCAAATTCTCATTAGAGATATTAACAATAAAAGACAAATGCACTCAGTAAAAGATTCTTGCCATAACTGAGTTACTAAGAATTAATTAATTGAGTCACTAAGAACCCTGATAAAAGAATGTAGAATTCTCTCAAAATACTGTACGAAACAGTTATGGAGAGTTAACTGGATTTATTTTTTTTTAATACATACAAGTAAAATTTGAAGTTAAAAAATAATGGATATTTCTGGTACACTAACAAATTTAAATTCTGGAACAAATCACACACTAATTCCAAAGCAATGTAAGTGCTAGAGGAAGAGCTAGGGCTAACTGCAGAAGTTTGCCAGTGACCTTACTGAACTCATAACTTCCTGAGAGACATTAGAAACGATGAGACAAACTCCAAAGCAAGACTGAAAAAGGCCAAGCAGTAAAGAAAAAAAGAGAGGCAAATGTTACATGCTGTTAGAAAAGGTTACTCAGACTACATTAGGAAAAGAACAAAAGGGTATGAACTGCCACTCATGAGTGTAAATTCAAAATCAGACAATTTCCAGCCACTCAAACAAGCTGACTACTGCAGTGGTGGGAGCAAGGCCTTCCAGCTGCTGTTGGCAGTAGCACAAAGAGCAACTGGAAAGCCATTTTTCTCCCACTCCCATATTCCTCTACCTGCTTCTTTTACACAGTATGAACTATAAAAAGGATAAATTAGTAATCTGAAAAATCTGGGAATACTGGGATAGTTACTGCAAGGAAGAACACAGCCTTACCCAATGCTCTTTCAAATTCATCATCATCCACATCTTCCACACTTTCTTCATCATCCAGACGCTTCTGTTTCTCTCTCTTCTTATCAAACTTTGAATAAAATCTGAAATAATATATTGTATTATAATAAATAATATATTCACATATATATGTCATATATGGAGACACAAAATTACAGGGGATGATCTTTATGACTTTTTAAATAAAAAACCTGCAAATTATGTTGCTAGTTGAAAAGCTGAAGTGATGGTTTCAAACATCTAAAATCAAGAGATTTGTACTTCCTCTGTTTTTAAAAAAATCAGTCACTACTATAATATCTGTAACAATGAAATTTCACTGGCCAAAGGTGGCAGAAGTTATTCTTAACGCATAACTATTATAAAAGAGCACAACAAAGACATAAAAATCTTAGACTAAGAAGGAAGAAAGGATCAAATTCAACTTGAACATAATTGGGAAAAAATGAAGAAGACATTCATCCATCAGGTTTTATTAAATTTTCTCACATAGCCCTCTTCATTTGGATCTTAGTTTTAGCTTCTGTCAGCCATTTTCACCTTCATTTCATGTTAAAGAACCACCAAACACAGAAGGCAATTTTGACCATATACAAAAGATTACTTTGTACAGAAGACTTTAAATGTGTAATCTCAGTTTCAGCCACCTTCAATGTAACAATACTGTAAACCTTTTAGACAAGGGCATGTTTTAAAGATGCTTTTCTTTAATCTCGAAACTAACACCACTATTTTATTTATTTATTAGTAGTATATTCCTCAATATTATAGTATCAATTAATTTATAATAAATGAAGTTAAATCAAATAATAATTTCCTAAGGAGACACAGGTAATCAGTATTTTGACCTAATAAAAACAAATCTTTTCCAAATGCATATCCCTTCAATTTTAGTAGTACAACTGCATTTTTATATCATAATCTCAAAGGAAATTCAAAGAAACAGAAAGAACTTTAAGTAATAAAAAATAAATACTCAGAAAATTAGCTCCTCTGACTTTCTTTTGCTTTGTTCCATTCTAATAAGCTTTGATGCTAATAACATAAGCTATATTCCAGTTTTTATTATATGTACCTCTAATGCCTAAGAATTACAACCCACAAGGTATTCATCATTACCCATTCATTACTTAAGGCTTCCCTATTATAATGTCAGCTTACTTAATTTACTTAAACTACAATTGCTTTCGTTCATAGGTGATAATCTTTCCTAAGCACTTTTGACAAATGTTAAAATTATGTCCAAGAAAAGCACTATCATCTTAAGTCACTCAAATTACTCAAAATCTGCAGACACTTGAATACCAGAGAATACTTACAAACTGCAGTGGGTTTTAATGGCATTGCCAATAAAAACAACAACACTTCAAATGAACGTTCACAAATATTCCATTACCTGTGAAAGAACACTTCATCCACTGGGATTTTGCTTTCATCTTTGGTCCGGAATTCCTTACTGTTGACTGCAAAAAGGAAAAAAGAGCTGATATTACCCCAAGCTGAAATGCTGGTTATTCTTTCTAGAGGTTAAGCAGCACACACAGACAGAAGCAGATAAACAGTGTCATCCATTCAATAATGGGGAGCTTACCTGAAAACCTCTTCAAACTAACACAGTGTACTCCAGTGTGAAGTATGGAAAAGACCCTATGGAAAAACTCAAGTGGCAAAGCCCTGACCAGGCTCTCAGTTACCTATCAGCAAGGCAGGGGGATGCAATCACCTACAGCAGGAATACATTTAAAACAATAACAGGAAAAAAAGTAGGGAGTAAGATGAACTTACTGCCATGAACTAAAACACTGTAATTACTTCCACCCAGCATTCTCTGGCAGTAGAAATGCTTGTCAGGAGCTGCAGAGCAGGCCCATGTGCCAGCTGAGCACATTGAGGAAGGCATCAAGCCTCAACCTGCCTCCATTTCTGAGGAACTGAGGCAAAATATGACACTGCAACAGCAGATCAACTAGGGTCGTGACCAGGTTCCCTGTGGAGGAGCTTTTTACCCTCTCATCACATTCCCCTTTCCTCCTCCTCAGAAGTAAGTCGAAAGAAGAAAGACTACAGGTTACCTCAGTGGGCACAGATTATAATAATTTCTAAGTGACATGGGTCCAAGTTTCTGAAACCAGATCAGCACACTCAAAGAAGGACTCTTCAAATGAACAGTAGAAGGCACCAGAGGATTTGCAATCTCAGCTCCCTAGGCCTCAGCAGATATCAGCTACACGCAAAAACTGTAGGCTTTTGTAGCCATATTAATATATCCATATTTTTGTATCATGTTTCATTTGTAAAATACTTCAATTCCCCAAATTCTGTCTTAAATCCTCAGTCCACTCCTTCAACCCAGAATAAACCAAAGAATGTGATGAAGTGTCTAGGCTAAGATTTCTATTTTAAGCTTTAGCAGCCATAAAACCAGCCATTAAAGTACATCAGTACTTACTAAACTGCATAACTAAAACCTCTTTGCAACACAAGCACAAGGGGAAGGGCAGAAAAGCACATCCCTGGCACAGAGACTCTGCCACAGAAGATGCTACCTCTTCTGTCCTCAACAGCATGTTTTACAGATAGGTTGCTCTGTTTTTTTAACTGCTGGTTCTTACACCGAATTCTACTCTTGAGTGTTGGAAACAGTGGGACTGGACAAAAGGCAGCTTATTTCTGGAGGCAGGAAGACTCTTAGCAAAATAACAGTGCCAAATATACCTTACACTCATCCTAACAACAGCTGCAGCTGTGGCATTGTATGGAGTAATCTTTATCATTTAATGAAAGAACTTAATGTGATTTAAATAATTATATAGATCCATTTTTCTGGCATTTTAAGCCATTTTTCAATCATAACAAACAGAATAAAAACGGCTATAGAATAACTGACTTTCTCTACATAATATTTTCTTCAAATGATTCAACAGATCCAAAGTTCCATCTGTGAAGATTCCATACACCTTCACAGGAAGATGAGGTCTGACCCTGAACATCAGGCATGACCACTGCACTCCTGATAGATGACACTTTCTTTTACTGCTAAGACAAACAGCATAGACAGTGCAGATGACATATCTACATCAACCAACCAAGGATTTTTTAATCATCATAACCTTAACTGACTTAAGAGGCTGACTTACCTGCAAGATTCTTCATATCCTTCATAAACTGCTTCTTCTTTGGCTGCATTACAACACTGCTGGTGTTTTCTGTATCAGAATATAAATCGGAGAGGAATTTTTATTTTATGACTGTTGATACAGAACTGTTAGGAGCAGCTGACAGACCAGTGGGCTGTGCTGCCTGCCATCCATAAGGACCTCAAGAGGCTGGAGAAATGGGCACAAGGGGAAGGGCAAAGTCCTGCACTGAAGGAGGAACAACCCCAGGCATCAGTATACACTGGGGGCTGCCTAGCTGGAAAGCAGCTGGGCTAAGAACATTGTGGTAGTCCTGGTGGACACTCAGTTGACTGTGAGCCAACACTGTGTTCCTGCAGCAAAGAAAGCTGATGATTTTCCTGGCACTGGTTAGACCACACTTGGAGCCCCATGCTCAGGTCTGGGCTCTCCAGTACAGGGCAGACATGGGCATACTGGAGAGAATCAAGTGATGGGTCACTAAGTTGAAGGAGACTCCACCTGAACACCTGGAAACACTTTTTCACTGTGAGGGCAACTGTGCGCTGGCACAGGTTGCACAGAGAGGCAGAGGAGTCTCCACTCTTGGAGACATTCAAAAGTCATCTGGAAAGTCTGCTCTACGTGTCTCTGCGTGAGCCCATGACTTCAGAGGCCCCTTCTAGCCTCAGCCATTCTGTAGTGTTTACACCTCCCTCTCCCTTGCTTATTCCTGCCAAGTGAGCAGTTCTGCACTGCGGGTGAGGGGCAGCAGGATGTGACTGTCAGTTCTGGGTTGCAGACATCTCTCCTGCAGCCCTGAAGACTGACCCCACTCCTCTGTTCCAACACATGCACCCCAAATACTTGACAAGGCCAATCTGAGAGAATGTGAATTCAGACAGCACCTGTAACCAAGATCACATGGTACAGGGAAGTGCCTACCTTTGCCTTTGCTGAGTTTGGGATTTCTGTACACAAAGCGATCCAAGAATCTCATTAAAGTGAAATCCTGCAAAGGGTCACCGGAGTACTGAATGTGATTCCCCTGAAAGACAGAAAAAGCCAAAAACCATCAAGGTCTTCATTTTAGAAAGACACCATCTAAACACAGAGGACTCAATCCATTCAAGAACAAAACATGATTTTATTAAAACATAATTTAAAAAGATAAAGACTTGGGGATGCTATACCACAAAACCCTGACCAGGCTCTTCTTTTTGCAATTTCATATTTTCTGAACTAAACCACACCTCCTTTGCTTTGTTTCATTGCCTTGCAATGTACCTTGATAACAGCAGTTAATGCTCAACATCATTTCAATACCATATATTCAAATGAAAAATAAATATTTAAAATACATATTTGTGAACGTTTGAGCGGTTTTGGCACGGTACCACAACAGTATTTAAAAAAAGAATTAAAAAGAATTTGTTCCTGTAGTAGGGTTCCCCATATATAAAAAAAAAAAAATAAAAAGATACAAAAAAACTCTAGTAAAGCTTTAAGAATCATATAATAACTACATTTCTACAAAATTTAAACTTTTGTGAGCAGTCTCCTTTACATATAACACTGTAATTCCATGAAAAGCTTGGCATTTGAGAGTATGATAGACTTCTGCAGAGCTGCTAGTTACCCACAAAGTGCAAGGAAACTTTTATAATGTATTTTTTCAAATGGCAAAGGATACCTAACATAAAATATCAAACTTCAAAGCAACAAGCTAGCAAAAGCACTTACTTCTAGAATTGTCTTTGCAAACAGGGCCACAGATGGATGAAAATGTTCAGAAAGCTGAAAAACATTAATCATTCATTTATTTCTAATTAACCTGTAAGACCACTTTGTGACTTATCAAATAACAGATGTACACATAGTAGTGCAAGGCTGATGAAGCACTTTAACAACTGAAGAACTTCAAGTTCGAATCTTTTATTTGCACTAAATACATTTTCACTTAGAATTTTATTTAAGTCAACACTAAAAAGCCTTAATGATCATAGCTAAGATTCAATAGTAAAAAAATACTGTAATTGTCCAAATCTCCACTTAAAAAATTCCCATTCCCTACTCAAGAATATCAGTATTGTACTGAGCATATACAAGCTTAAAGATGATAAACTTGTCAGCTTTCTGTTGTTACTCAAGTAGCTACTTCAAGAATAACCAAGTTATTTTTCCTCTCATCCTACAAGGGCCACACTTATAAACAGAGCAATAGCAATGCAACAAAGTCCTACCTTCTTCAGTTCCCAAAGGCTTGTACTTTCAGCACCACAGTATAAAGGACTTCGGTGCAGAGGATCATAGGAAGCTCCGCTCTTCCTGCCTGAGGGGTGGAGGGGAGCAAAACAAATTTTCTCAGACAACTTTACAAGAGTATTACTCTCATCTCCCCACAGCAGTAATGCTGCCCATCACTCCCAGGTGGGAGTTCACTGTTCACCAGGGGTTCATCTGGCAGCAGGAAAAGGCTGTATTCAGCTGCCCTTCACAGTGTACAATCAGGTGCACAGGCTGAGCTCCTGCCTGCTTCCAAGGAAGGCCCTGAAAAGCCCTGGCCTGTTCCAGAAGCCTTCAGGGAGGAGTGAAACTGGGCACAAGCTCAAAGCTGAACAAACTGATCTAGCAGGCTTCACAAGCAGCCACACATCCTAACCTTGGCTACACAGCCCAGCAGGTGTTTGAACATGGAAGCAAAGAACTCCAAGCCTGTTACCAGCTAAGGCACAAATAATGTGTTTATTACAAACTGCATCAAGTAAAAGTCATAGAGTCTTTTGATCGCTGCTGACGTAACAGATAAATTGCTCTAACTGGTTGCTTCCAACCAAACTTCAATTTAAAAACTAAAATGATGCTTAAATCACTTAAGCTTACAACAACTCTTGATCAAAATGCCACAGACACGGACTCTCAGCTGTTAAATTATACATTTTCTTGCTGATTTACCTCCCATATTCAGATGATGCACCCACGAGGCTGATGAATTTGAATTGTTTGTTTTACCAGAACTTTCCATTGTACTTCTCTTTTCATCTTCTACTTCTTTGTCAGCATCCACAAATTTTTCCTCATCCTCTTCAGCCTCTTCTTGATCCTTAAAGCACTCTTCGTCGTCTGCCTCCTAAAAAACAAAAAACATTAGCAAACAGGTTTCCCTTTCCAGATTTACTCTGATTTTTAGAAAATGCACATAAAGTTCTTGAGCTACTCATAAAAATCTAAACAAATTATGGCTGATGTTTAAGACATACAGATTTTTGTCCTTGATATAGCACTTAAAATTGAACTTTACTGCTTAGAACACACAACTATAATGGTCCCTCCCCATCTCAAGAAACATCTTAGCAAACAGTTACTGAAAACCATGTTAGGGAAAGGTGCTTATGAAAACAGCTCTTATTGAAAAAGCAAGGAGAACATGAACTCATCTTATACCATTTGATCCTGTAACTGGACCCTTAACTCTGGTTTTACTTTCAGAAGCTCAGACAGAAGGTACAGGGTTCCACAAATGAAGGGTGGCATTTGTCCACAAGTGACTTGAAGCAGCCTCTTCACAAAGGCCTTCACGCGCCGCAACACGACATCTGCCTTCAGGGACTTATAGACAAGGTTCAGAAACATGGATGGCTTTGAGCATGTTGCTAAAGCAGGATCCAGAAGCTTCCTGTAGGACACACAGGAGAAATTTTGCTGATTGTCACAATGCACACAGGACAACAACTATTACCTACATTTTTCAGAGTGCCATCTAAAAAACTAGAGAGCTTGCTCCTCAGTACTCAAAACCATTAAGATCAATCCCGAACTGTCAAGAGCTGTGTAATATTTCTGGATATATATGAGACACTGAAGATGTTTTTAAAAACCCAAACCTGCCTCAGTAAACAAAATATTGCAACAAAATAAGAAGAAACTGAGTTCAACTGAAAACAGTTCCAAAATTTGAGATATTCAGTGTTAAGAAATTAATCTGATTAGTTCATATGTTTAAAAAAATAGGAAGCAAACAGTTAAAAATCAGCACACTTCACAATCAGATCAGACATTTGTACTGGCAAGTTCATTTTCTACTCCAGTTTTTTTTCCAGGCTGCCAGGCACAATAAGGCCCTTAAATACACTGCATATTCTCAGCGAACCTGAATTCTCTTTTTAAAAAATCAGTAACTTCCCCTTGGCCATCTTAACAGAAGCCTGTAAGGATCCTATAAAGAATCTAAACAATCAGCTGAGACAAAAAAGAAGTCGTATTTTTATAACACAAGGCTTTCCAGCTACACAAATAAAGTAATCTAAAAATTTAAGGTAACATTCCTCCTCCTCAAAATAGGGGAAAAAAAAAAAGGAAACAAAATTTTAGCCTATTTACAGACCTAATTACTTTATAGGCTAGTACCTGAAAAAGTGATTTCAGAAGAAATAGTTATCAATTAGTTTCAAACAGTATCTGGAAGTAAAGCAAGCCACCAAAGAATGGCAAAGGATGAAATGCACATGGGTTCTCAGGACCTATCGCTATCTTTTGTTTTTATCCTCACATTAAATCAAAGAAATCACACACACTTTCTTCCAGCTCCTACAAAACATCAGAAATTTCAGCCAATGAAACACAAAACTAGCAAGGTCTCAAAAGCAAAGTAACTGTTTCTACAACGTCAAATTAATGGTGACTAGCTCTTAAAATGAAATTTATATAAAGATGCAAACTTGCCACTTACTTGTACAGCGCTGCGTAGTACCTGTCCGATACAGTCTGCTGAGAGTCCATCACCTGGAACAGCAACATCAGGGCCTGGACACTGGTACTGAAGTTCACAAGATGCAGAATTTTGAACAAGGTGTCCATTTGCTCTTTCACTTTCTCATCACCAGACTCNCTTTTGATCGCTGCTGAGGTAACAGATAAATTGCTCTAACTGGTTGCTTCCAACCAAACTTCAATTTAAAAACGAAAATGATGCTTAAATCACTTAATCTTACAACTCTTGATCAAAATGTCACAGACATGGACTTTCAGCTGTTAAATTATACATTTTCTTGCTGATTTACCTCCCATATTCAGATGATGCACCCACGAGGCTGATGAATTTGAATTGTTTGTTTTACCAGAACTTTCCATTGTACTTCTCTTTTCATCTTCTACTTCTTTGTCAGCATCCACAAATTTTTCCTCATCCTCTTCAGCCTCTTCTTGATCCTTAAAGCACTCTTCGTCGTCTGCCTCCTAAAAAACAAAAAACATTAGCAAACAGGTTTCCCTTTCCAGATTTACTCTGATTTTTAGAAAATGCACATAAAGTTCTTGAGCTACTCATAAAAATCTAAACAAATGATGGTCGATGTTTAAGACATACAGATTTTTGTCCTTGATACAGCACTTAAAATTGAACTT
>VYXF01008305.1:2225333-2275710 GCA_013397295.1 Polioptila caerulea
TTTCCAGCTACACAAATAAAGTAATCTAAAAATTTAAGGTAACATTCCTCCTCCTCAAAATAGGGGAAAAAAAAAAAGGAAACAAAATTTTAGCCTATTTACAGACCTAATTACTTTATAGGCTAGTACCTGAAAAAGTGATTTCAGAAGAAATAGTTATCAATTAGTTTCAAACAGTATCTGGAAGTAAAGCAAGCCACCAAAGAATGGCAAAGGATGAAATGCACATGGGTTCTCAGGACCTATCGCTATCTTTTGTTTTTATCCTCACATTAAATCAAAGAAATCACACACACTTTCTTCCAGCTCCTACAAAACATCAGAAATTTCAGCCAATGAAACACAAAACTAGCAAGGTCTCAAAAGCAAAGTAACTGTTTCTACAACGTCAAATTAATGGTGACTAGCTCTTAAAATGAAATTTATATAAAGATGCAAACTTGCCACTTACTTGTACAGCGCTGCGTAGTACCTGTCCGATACAGTCTGCTGAGAGTCCATCACCTGGAACAGCAACATCAGGGCCTGGACACTGGTACTGAAGTTCACAAGATGCAGAATTTTGAACAAGGTGTCCATTTGCTCTTTCACTTTCTCATCACCAGACTCAGCGTAAGGGTAAGCTCTGTTTACCCCGCAAAGAAGAGCACTGAGCATTTTGGATTCTACACCGTTTTTCTTAATGCAGTTCCGGAAAAAGCCGAAGTACAAAGTTATCAGCTTGTTAGCCAATGCACTTTCCTCATGACTGAGGACTATCTGATTTAGAAAGCAGATAGCGTAATATTGAGTCTTCACATTAATGTTTGAGCGGTACAAAAGCCTCTCCACCTCGCTGCACACTACTCCCTTCATATTTGGATGCTTGTGAAGTAGCGTCTCTAGAAGATAAGAGGCCTTGGTGGCGATCTTGTTCTGAGGGTCACCCAGTTTATTCACCAGCAGAACCAGCAGAGCTTTCTCCTGCTCGGGCTTGTTACAGAGCAGCTCGTGGGAAACTGCCAGCGCTCGGGATTTCGTGGCTGTCAGACAATCATGGCTCAGTGTTTCCAAGGCCTGCACAAACTCTGCTATCTGCAGCTTCAGGTGATGCTCAAAGTACCAAAGTATCAACCGCCTGTCTCTTGAATCCTTGTTGCCACTCGACATCTGCACTATGTTGTTAAGCGGTCGCTGCGAGAAAGACCGCAATTTCCGATTGTCTGGCAAGATATCTGTAATGAGAAGCTCTTTGAAAGTATCTAAAGCCATAAGGCTCTGCTGCCTGCTGCCCTTTTTCTTTATGAGGCTTATCAAGTTCTCAACAAATTGGAGACTGTGGACAGCACTGTCCTGGATGAGAAGGGTCATCGCTGCCATCCTGTCAGCCAAGGTACCCGAGGACACAACAGTTTTAATCCATGCCGAAGAGGCTCCCTTCTGATACTCTGTCTTATTCTTAAACAGGTCTGTCTCACGTTCATACAGCTTTTGGGCCAGGGCCTTATACTTGGACACAAGTGTCTGATTCTGTGGCTCTGGAGAGAATTCGTTGGTGTATTCTAGATCATACCACTTGCCACCTGGTTTGATCAGGATTGCTTGCCTAGCATGAAATTCAAAATCTTCTTCCAGCCCTTCTTTCTTTGCTAAAAGCTGCTGGCCCTGATCACCGCCAGCCTGCTTCTTTTTGCTGCCCTTCACACTGCTTGCCTTTTCCTTTCCTTTTTTTTCTTTTTTCCCCTCCAGTGAAGGACCATTTGTTTCCTTCTTGCTTTTCTCTTTCTTTGGAGGCTTCTCTTTCTCCATGCTGCCACCATCATCCTCATCCCCCTCCACCATCAGGCAACTCTTTGCATACTTGTTGATCCCCAGGGAGCTGACAAACGCCTCCAGCTCCCCTTCCTTCAGGTCATCGATGGTGTCCTTCTTGCCGCCGTCCACTATCTCGGCCTCCTCGTCCACGGCACACAGCATGATGTAATCTTGCTGCGGAGACAGGGCACAGCTGTCACGGGCAGACCTGGGGCAAGGTCTGCCAAGACTCCCAAGGGTTCCCCACGGAACGCTGAATGGTTTGGGTTGGGAGGGACCTTAGGGACCATCGAGTTCCAATCCCGCTGCCATGGGCAGGGACACCTTCCCCTACACCAGGCTGCTCAGAGTCCCATGCAGCCTGGTCTTGGGCACATCCAGGGATGGGGTACCCACAAGTTCTCTGTTCACTGTGTCCCAGTGTCTCACCACCCCCTGAGCAAAGAACTCGTTCCCAACATCTGCGGGTGTGTGACCCCGCGCACCATCCCATCCCGGGATGCGGGGTCCCGGCCGCCACGTGCTCCGCTCCCTGCCGCCCGCTCTCTTACCCGGGTGCCGCCGAGGCGCAGCACCTCGTCCAGCGTGAACTCTCCCTCATCTCCGCCTTCTGCTTCTTCACCACCATCCTCGTCGCCCTCGTCCTCGCCGCTGTCGCCGCCCGCCTTCCTGCGGTCCCGCACGCCGAAGTCCCAGAGCGCCGCCGCCATCGCCGCCCGCCGGAAGGGCTCCCGCGCACACGCGTGACGCGCGTCCGCCCCGTGCCGCGGCCTCACGCAGGCGGCCGGCCCCGGGCGGAGAGGAGCAGCCGGAGGAGGAGGAGGAGGAGCAGCGAGGGGAGCGGGAGCCGCAGCGGAGCCGCTGCCATGGTGCTGCCGCTCGCGCGCCGCGCGCTCCTGGCGGGCGGCCGGCGGCTCCCCCGTCCCGCCGCCGCTCCGCACGGTGACCGCCGCCTCTCCCCGCTTTCCCTCCCGCTTCGTCGCGGGGCCGACCCGCTGAGCCCGTGTCTCCCCTCCTCTCCCCACAGCTCCGGCGGCGGCGGCGCGGCTCTGCTCGGGCGCGGGGGGCGAGGCGGAGGCGGCCGGCGGGGACGGGGCGATGCTGCGGCACCTGGCGCGCAAGCTGCGGGCCAGCGGGCCCGTCACGGTGGCCGAGTACATGCGGGAGGCGCTCACCAACCCCGGCCAGGTGCGGCGGGGCCGGGCCGGGCCGGGGGGGCTGTGCCTCGGCCCCCGCTCACCGCGCCCCCGGCCCCGGTGCCGCTTCCCCCTCGCAGGGTTACTACACGCGCCGCGGCGGCGTCGGCGAGAGCGGGGACTTCATCACCTCGCCTGAAATCAGCCAGGTGTTCGGAGAGGTAACGCAGCTCCCTGCGCTCTTGGTTGTACCTTAACCACGCGGGCCTGGCTGGAATCCTGGCGGAGAACACGCCGTGCCCATGAGCCAGCAGTGAGCCCTTGTGGCCAGGAAGGCCAATGGAACCCTGGGGTACATGAGGAAGGGCACTGCCAGCAGGCTGAGGGAGGTGATCCTGCCCCTCTGCCCAGCCCTGCTGAGGCACATCTGCAGTGCTGTGTCCTGTTCTGGGCTCCTCAGGACAGGAGAGACATGGAGCTGCTGGAGTGGCTCCAGGGGAGGGTAGCAAAGATGCCTGAGGCACTGGAGCATCTCTGTGATGAGGAAAGGCTGGGGGAGCTGGGCCTGTTCAGCCTCGGGAAGAGGCACTGGGAGGGAGCTCATCAATGTCTGTGAGTACCTGAAGGGAGGTGCCCAGGGGATGGAGCCAGGCTCTGCTCGGTGCTGCCCAACAATAGGGCAGGAGGCAATGGCAGAAAGTGATGCACAGGATGGTCCAGCTGGACATGAGGAAGATCTTTACTGGGTGGGTGACTGAGCACTGGAACAGATGGCCCAGAGAGGTTGTGGAGTCTCCCTGACTGGAGACACTCCAGAACTGTGTGGACACAATCCTGTGCCATGTGCTCTAGGGTGACCCAGCTTGAGCATGGAGGGAGGTCCAGATGGCCCAATGTGATCCCTTCCAATTTCCATCCCAACTCATTTCCAAGCCAGTGTTCAGATACCTTATCAATGTCAAAATACTGGAGTAGCAATGATAAGGTTCAAGTTATTTCCCAAGAGGAAAACTGGTTTTGAGGGAGGAAGGGGGGTTTTGTTTTTCTGAAAGTCCTTTGTCTGAAACACCATCTGCACTTAGTAACACTTTACTTTCATACAGAACTTGCTTATAAATAAAAAGAGTTGCAGTAATTTTCCAGTGTGAAAACTCCCCTCAAAAATAATCTCCAGAGTTTGGTCTGGCTCACTCTGGTTTGCGTATCATTTCCAGAAGTGAAGAGTGGCTAAATCCTATTCTCAATGATGCTTTGGTAAATGCATTGTCAGGAAGAAGAGTGGTCCAAAGGCACCTGGGCAGTGACCTGCGTTTGAGCCTTAAGTGAAAGTTCTTGCTCCAGTCAGAACAGACTCCCCACATTTACTGATGGCGAGTTGTTTCTGCTGGGCTGACAGCAATCAATGACCAATTTTAATACTTAAAGATTGTGAAGTTTTGTATCATAATTCTTCTTAACTTTCAAATATCGAGACAGAATGTTTCCATGTTATCTTAGTTATTATCCAACAAAAGGCAGGTGTGGTTTTGCACAAGTGCTGGAGTTATTACTGTAACCCTGTGTGTTGTTTCTCCCTGACAGTTAATAGGAATATGGTACATTAGTGAATGGATGGCCATGGGCAAACCGAGCACCTTCCAGCTGGTGGAGCTGGGCCCGGGGAGGGGCACCCTCACTGAGGATATACTACGGGTAGGTGAAAACTACTCACCTTCTTGTTTCTGGCTGTATTCCATAGCTGCAGTGAAATCTGAAGGGAAGGTGTTTTGCTGTCAGGGTTTACCCTTCCCTAGTAGCCAGATCACTTCAGTCAGGTTGGCAGCTCAGACTCTGATTAGAATAGATGAGTTTCTGGGCTCTCAGGTGGAGGCAGGACGGAGGCCAGCATGTGCACGCTGCACGGACACCACCACTGGATAGAAGGGAGGGCAGGAATATTCCATTGTAAATTATTTCTGTGTAGGGAAGCGTTATCCAGACTGAAAACCACCTAGGAAGGTGTTGCTATGTGTGACTGGGATGGAGACCTTAGTGCAAGGAACAGAGCTGGGGAGTACAATAACACAGAATCAAATTGTGTTAATTCCTTTGGGCATTTCAGGGCCTTACTTCTTTTGAGTTAACACTTTGTGTTCAGTCATGCCTGCATGGCTGTCTCAATTAAAATGCTGCTGATTCATAAACAGATTGCTAGTGGGATTTAGCACCACATAAAAACTTCTATTTACATATGTTAATAAAAATAGTGAAATGTGAGATACCAAACACATGTTTAAGGTGGCAGGGAAAATTGAACCATTTCTCTCCTTCTACAGGTCTTAGAGGAGCTGCTATTACTCTTCCAAATTAGCATTTCATGTTGTTGTCCTGACAGCCCTGTGATGTGTAGCCAACCTTTTTGAAGCAGCTTTTATTAAGATTTATGAAGAAACTCACACTTCCTACTGAAGGAGCAAAATGCAGTCTCTCTCACTGAGATGGTTTTATTAGTGAAAGCTAACTAAAATCTTTTATCTTGAATAAGTAATAGTGAATAGTAAATAGTGAGAAGAAAGGTTAATACTTAAACCTTTAACGTACACAGCACAAGACTGTGCCTAATAGAATTCATCTGCCCTTGCAGGTCTTCAAGCAGCTCGCCTCTGTTCTTAGTAAATGTGATGTCTCTGTTCACCTGGTAGAAGTGAGCCCCAAACTGAGCGAGATCCAAGCAGTGCTGCTGACAGGAGGGAAGGTGCAGCCAAACCCTGAGGACGAGTCTGCTTACATGAAAGGCATTAGCAAGACTGGAATTCCCATTTTTTGGTACAGAGACATTCAAGATGTGCCGCCAGGTAAGGAGCTTGAATGACTTGTTAAAAGGATGATGCCCTTCCTTCACTGACAGCTTTTGATAGCAGAGGGCATCTCTGCTAGCCTTCACACTGGACAGAAAAGTAGTTAAATACATCTTTGTTCTTACTTGTAGGAGTCTGTGGCAGAATCTTGGTTCATTTTCATCACTGCTACCTATTCTGTCTACCTTCATTTGGGGATAGCTACCCAATTTCCTATATTCTGACTTTTTTTTTTCATGGGGAAAAAAAGCCTTTTACTAAGCATGGAGATAGTTCACAAGATAGTGATCTAAAATTTATGGACTGGAAATGGTCTCTTTAATGTGTGCAAGCTGGAAGTAATTGCAATTTCTTCACAACCACATCAATTAGCCTAATTCATTAAAAATCATAAAAATATTTTAAACTGGAAGCTGCTCTGGAAGCATTAACAATTTAATGCATTCTTTTTTTACCCTCCCACAGGTTACAGCTTTTACCTAGCACATGAGTTCTTTGATGCCCTGCCAATACATAAGTTTCAGGTATAGCAAGATTATTACTGTAATTGTGACCATCTGCTTAAACACCTTTTGTCTTTGAGGAAGAACAGAATTGAGGTGCCAAACTAGACACATGCCCTGTCTCCAGTGCTGAAGTAATTCTAACTGAATTTGGAAGAATAAGGCTTAATTCAGCTGATAACTAACATTAGTAATTATTCTTGAATGGAAAAACTTGAAGAAAGATAAGGATTTCTTTCTGCTGAGATAATTCTCAAGGTCTTGGTTTGTTTTTTTTTTAATTTCTTATGCTACATTAATGAAGTTTTAATTTCCACATGATTTTCTGAAAGCTACTAACAAAAAACTGATGGGCTTTCATTTGAATATTAATGAGAGCAGCAAAAGAAAGGCTAGTTATGATTCAGAAGTAGCTAATTTATGAAAATCACCAGTAGAATGAAACCTTTTATTTTGGTAAGTTGAATGTTACACTGTCAATAGAAGAGGCAGCATCTTTCTTCAGAGCATTATTCATTCTTTTTAAGTATAATTAAACCTGTATTTGTTGGCTCTGCAGATGAGACTCCACCACAAGCTTTTTCTAAGGCACTTACTGGAATTAAATAGGAATGAGTAATAGTTGTTACTAATGTATTGTTCCTAAAACCTTTGTGCAAAGGCCTGGCATATAAGTTACATTAGATACTGTGGTACCTGCTGGAGTGTAACGTGAGTGCTCTGGGCTCCTTGAACAGCGAACGGAGAAAGGCTGGCGTGAGGTGTTGGTTGATATTGATCCAGAAGTTCCTGACCGGCTGCGCTTCGTCCTGTCACCATCCAGGACCCCTGCCACACAAAACTTTATTCAGGTGAGGTTGTGCCTACCAGAGCTCATCCTTACACCTTTATTGACTCTTGCAAGTACATTTAGTGCTTCTCACTTACTCTGACAACAAGAGCAGGGCTCTTGAGTCTATAAATGAATAGAGCTCAGAATTTCCACGAGCGTTTAGCTTTGTATGCTGTAAAACTACAGTACAGAAATTACCACATGTATAAAACTTTGCAGAATAGGAGCTTGAACACACAAAATGTCTCAGAGAGCAAATGGAAGCAGCAAGTGACAGAGTTCTGCACTGAGTCACCATCTCAAGAGTGGCCCTGCCCCAGCTAGGTGCTCAGCCTGCTGCAGGGTACTCAGGGCAGATGCCTGCTTCTGTAACAGGCTGACATTTAATGGAAAGTGGCTGTGGTTTCTTCCTGAAGTGCACTGGATATTCAAAGCTACAAAATTAAGTACTGAAGATTAACTGGAGCTACAGTCTCACAGGTGAAGGTCTCTCAGAAGGGTATGCACAGCTGAAGCAGCATTTTCTTCAAGTATTACCACAGTAAGGAAGTTTCACCTGATACTGATATTCTTGGTAGAAAAAATTGCATTTGACTACAGGTTATTGAAGAGATTACTGAAATCCAGCACTCAGAAAATGCTAATTGAGAATGAGTGATAGCAAAATCCAGCTCAAGCTAGTACAGGTAGCCTCAAATGCACCTCCTGTATGTCCCAGCAAAGCAACAGCCCCAAGACACCAAGTGTGAGGGATACCTGCCTTGTGCTTCCCTGCCAATACAGGTGTTCTGGTCTTTGAACTCTGCACTAGGCAGAAGAAAGCAGAGACCACGTGGAAGTGTGTCCTGAGGCTGGTGTCATCATGCAGAGGCTCGCCTCTCGGATAGAGAAGGACGGTGGGGCTGCTCTGGTTGCGGATTACGGCCACGACGGAACCAAAACTGACACTTTCCGGGTAAGGCATTTGCCCTGTAGCAATAAGCCCAAAGACTCTGTTCTCTTCCCAGTTAGGTTCTTCTAAGATAAAGTTCATGGGTGGGCATAACAGCAAAAACTGCATAAAACTGAGTAATTCCTATTTGATCAGTACCCAGGAAGGTTTCTTGTCAGATGGAAAGGGTAATCTGAGCTCTTGCTACATTTATCTCAAATTTTCCATGTATAATTTGCTATTGTCACCCCTCAAAGGCACAGCGCAATTTTTGCTGGCCCCGACTATGATGGCTGGACTACAGCTGAGTGTAATCTTCCCATTTCATTTTCAGGGTTTCCGGAATCACAAACTGCACGATGTGCTGAGTGCTCCAGGTACGGCAGACCTGACAGCAGATGTTGATTTCAGCTACCTTCGAAAGATGGCACAGGGGAAAACGGCCACGTTAGGCCCCGTAAAACAGCGGGAGTTTTTGAAGAACATGGGCATTGACCTCCGACTGCAGGTACGAGAGCGTGCACAGCTACACAACTCTCCCAGTCCACAGGCAAAACTCGTAAGCAGCACGAGAGCTTTAGTAACAACCTTTGGGTTTAAAATGAAGTTGTTCAAAATAACATGAGATCACAAAGATGCTTCTGCTAGATTTAAGTTACTCCAGATCCCTGAAATTATACTGATAATTTAGTAGCATTTAATGCAAAACTTGCATCAGTGTATGGGCTGTGGACCACCACCAGTGATCCCACCAGTTCTGCCAACCATCTCAGCACTGTTAAGTGAAAAGGATGCAAGAAGGGATTGCAGGTATGCAGGAATTTATAGGAATGCAGGAAGGACTCTAACCTGCTTTTTTGTTCCAGGTGCTCTTGCAGAATTCAAGAGACACAGCAACTCGTGAGCAGTTACTTCACAGCTATGATATGCTGATGAATCCCGAGAAGATGGGGGACTGTTTTCATTTTTTTGCCCTGCTGCCTCACCACAGACTTGTACGTCCTGACAAGAAAGATAAACCAGAATCAAAGTCTCCCCTACCACCTGTTGCTGGATTTAATGAACTGTTACTGAAGTAATTTCAAATACTATTGCAAAATGTGTGATGGCAGAAGAAGTCTGGTGCAGCACACCAAACCCCTTGACTGACCTACTGAAAGCAGTATGAGTGGAAACAAAACAGTGCACACACAGAAACCAGCCCTCACAGAGCAGAGGATGAACAATAGCTTGGGGGTCTTATGATACAGCTGAGTGAAACATTTACTAGTGGAATCAAAACGTGTCAGTGACAAACAGATAAACTAAGGAATCTTTAAATGTATACTAGCTTTGGTACTTGAATAAAATCAAGATGCCTTGACATCTTTGAAGATATTTTTATAAAGAGAATAGTGACAGGATGCAGGTAAAAGGAGTTCCTGCTGGCAGAATTTCCACAGCAGGACATCTCTCATAACAAATCCACAAACAAAGTATAGAACCACTTACACCTAAGAACATTTGCTAGGAGAGATAATTGACGTAAATAAAAAGAACGAGTCTGATAGGGAAATAAATTTTATTTTCAAGCTTACCAGAGGATATTTACAAACAATGGGGTGTATAAAAATATAAAAGTACTTGACAGTGTCATTTTGAGGCTATAAATTTTACATGAGCTTTTTTTCTAGTATCACCATAGCACTATTGCTTGAACGAATGCAACTTAATTCATCTAGGGGTAAGGGTATTAAACACTGTAACCTACTGCTGTCAAAGTCTGCAGTAAAGGTAGAAAAAAGGGAATAAAAAACTCAGCTATTTTTACTACTCTAGGAATTTTACTCAAAATATAAGTCTGATTTTTTTGGTCTCTTGACTACTAGCTGCTTGTGGCTTCTATTGTCTGGCCCCATAAGTCTGCGTATGATCAGGCAATCTCCTCCAAAGGCCAACAGCATTATTTTTATTTTAATACAACTTGAAGAATAAATAGCTCATATAATATTTTGAAGCAGAGCAGACTTCATGGGGAGAGACAAAAGCCAGACCTTCTATTTCATTAATGTCCCCTCCTTCCTCTATTTCTGTTGTGCTTCTTCAAGTGACTGAGCTGCTTTATTTCCTCCGTTAAAACAACATAAACAACTAACCCACAGGTAAACCTGAAGTAACAGCTCAAGTAAAAAATCTGAAGTTTAAAACCAAACTGTATCTACATTATTACAGTTAGGATGGAATATAGCAATGGCTTCACTGAAATTTGGTCACTTGAGCACTGGAAGTTGAAAAACAGCACTGCTTTCCTTGCTAAGAGCAGGCAAATACCAAACCACCAATGTCAGAGGTGACTGCTCTGGTTCCAGAGGTGAAAAGCAATGCCTCTGAACAATCAGTCCTGAAACCCTCCCTAAACAGGGCTAAGAATCCAGAGCTCAGCCTTTGCCAACACGGACACCTACAAAATGCAGTGGCAGATGGATAAAGGGCAATGGGAAAAGAAAAAGTGAGTTTAAGACTCAAACCCATGTGTGGGCACATCCTTCTGCAGCTGCCACTGACCACTGCCAGGTCACTGCTACTGCAAGCAGCTGCCAGCTCTGAACTAACCATGTAACATTTTATGTATATCTAACAATTTATAAATCTGCTCACCTGTTTTCTTACCTGAATAACAACAGTAGAAAAAAATACTTATCTACGCACAAAGAAAAATCTTTGTAGGACAGAGGAGATACCCCAAAGCCTCTCACTGCCTTTGCAGTTTAAGCCTGTATCAGTATTTTAGAAATATTTCCAACTAAGCTCCAGTTAAGCAGCTTGGCACATCAGGGATGCATACAGCCATCCAGCACCCTCCAGCAGCACAACACTTTTATCCCACAAAAAAGGAGATTTCACCCTTTCCGTTTTTTAAAATAAGACCCAAAAACCCTCTTCCTTTTGCATTTAGCATTACGGCCTCAAACTTCTCTGAAATACCATTAACTCGAACTGTCCAAGGGAGTCACTGCCAAAGAACACTGCTGTTTCCTCTGTTGTGCCACAAGTCCAATTAGTGGTTGGGAATCCTTCAAATGAGGCATGTGCACAGAAAAAAGCTGAGTTAGGAGTTGCTTGTGGACTCTTCATTCCGAGCACAGTAAAGAGGATGGGAGGGGCTGCAGGTTAAGGTGGGAAGGCAAAGCCCTTTCTCCTACAATCCAGCTGCCCTGGCAGAAGCAACAGGTGATGTGGTATCCAGTTACCTCTAGGTTTTGAGCAGAATTAACATAATAAGCTAGCAGGCTACAAACTACTCCTGATGTAAGTCCAGGGAACCTTAAAAAAATTAGAAAAATATTAGAAAAATTTTAAAATCTTATTACTCAAAACAGCAGAAGAAAGCTGCATGTATTTTTCCCTATTTTTCCACATCCTTCTGCTAGAAGTTGATCTTCCAGAGTAAAAGGATATGCTACATCAAGTCTTGTGTGCTCTCTGTGCATTACTTGTGTAGTTTTAAGGCAAAATGCCTTTGGTGTGTAACAATGACGTGCCAGCCTTGCACAGCAGTGCACTGTCGTGGTTTATTGCTTCTTTTAACAGGCAAAATAAAAGCCTAGCACAGCTTTGATTGTCATCTCCTTAGACTGTCAGCCAGCATTTCAAGAGGAATGTAAGAAGTTATGGGGTTTTCTTTTTTTTTTTTTTTTTTTTTTTTTTTTTTTTTTTTTTTTTTTTTTTTTTTTTTTTTTGTTGCTATGTATGAAAAGTTCAATTAGGGCCAAAACACACATATTTAACTGTCTAAACAGCAGCAAATTATTCCTTCATCTGTGAAGCTTCTAAACCACCATGATTTGCTTGAGCCAAGATACTCTGTACTGATTTCTTTATAGTCTCTTCACCATCCACAGTTTGAGAAACGGGAGATGTGTCTAAGTAACAGAAAACAGTCCTCTATGGCCTAGTAAATAGGGATTAGAAAACTATTACAAAACTCTTACTGCGTAGGCTATGAAAAAAACAAAAACCCTTGGAAAACACAAACCATTCAGTCCGTACACACGACACCTTTGGAGCCACCCAGCTTGGTGAAACGTTACCCAAGAGGGCTTCGTATCCCACTGTCCAGTAACCACTCAGAGTTAAAGTCAGGGATGGAGAAAAGCTTGCCAGACGACATTCTATTCCCGTGGCAATGCAGGATCCTCTGGGGCTTTACACACCGAACTATGGGTACAGCGTTTGGAAAGGGCAATAGCTGTTCCAAAACTTATCTTCAGTTTCTGCCTGCAATTTAGCATAATGAACAAATCAAGGGTCTTCTTCCATGTCATCTGGATTAGGAGCCATAATGAAGTGCTGGGGGTACTCGAGGTTGTGTTCGTAAGCGTGTTCTTTCCAGCGTGCATCGTCGCTCTCGTGGGTAATGTAACGCTCTCCAATGCGTGTTTCAAATTCTCTGAGGTCAAGCCAAGTCTGATAATCCTAAGGAGTAAAAGACATTTAAGGAAGCAGTTTTAAGAAACAGCAGCACTACATTCCCACAGATAAATTCTGCCGTTTGTGTCCATTTTAGTGTAAATAGCCACAAAATATAACCAAGGAGATCTGTTTAAAAAAAATAATAAATCCCCAAAAAACCCAAAACCAAACATCCTCCTACAAAATGCCTCAACACTGTCCACAAAGAACAGTTCAAAATTAAATAGTCTAGTATCTAAGGTTGTCAAAGCAGCAGATAAACTCAATTCAAAATCTTTTTCTAAACCGACTATAAATTAGGGCACACACCAGGCTGTGTGTCCACTTCAGCTGAACAGTGTTTGTCTCTATGCTGGTTTCACAGGGCTCCATGCACTCATCACTGCCCACAGTCAGGGGAGAAGACAGAAGAGTAAACCCATGTTGTTATTAAATAGAAATGAGAAGGTGGGAGAGACAGTAAGACAAATTTTCCTTGAGGAAAGAAACCATTCACAGATGGTCAGAACCCTGGAGCACATCAAATGTAAAGCTAAACCCAGAAATGCTCAAGCTTTCGTGAATGCTTGTTAACAGAATGTGACACTTGCAGTTTTCATAAGCCTCTGAAGGATTCCAGCCAAAAACCATTATAAACATTTTCACCCACTATAAACTTAGTGAAAAAGGCAGATAGGTTTACCTGTAACCATGGGTGACTAAGAGATTTGTCAACACTGAAACGTTTTCTCATCTTCACTTGAAGCAAATTGTTTATTAAATCAATGGCTGACAAAGAAGAATAAAAATTATATTGTTTAAATACTAATGACCCCATCATCATTCACATGCTGCAGCAGAAATTACTTTTTTATGATTATTTTATGTGTAAGCGTATCCTGCACTGAACTTTATTTGTAACCAAGCTCTTGAATTTTATATTTAGCTTTGCTTATGTTAAATGTGACTACAAAATAGGTACGGGTTAAGTTCCCCCTACTTTTGATGGAAACACTAAAAGCTTTACTGTGTTATTCGTTTATCTTTTTCCCTAATCATTTTAGTGATTTTCAGATATGCTTAAAAAGCTTGAGCATATCCTGTGTTCCAAAATGATATAGGTACTTCCACTATTGTATATGTCCTTCCACATATACCTCTGTATTAATCATGTATTCACCAAACACATATAACCATTATACATTAACAATGTATAACCAAAGCTGGCACTGGAGAGCTCTAGAGACCAGCCTTGTAAACTTCTAGGTTGCTCAGACCCGACACATAAATCTGTACATTTAGTTTGTAAATGTACAAACTAAAATTCCAGATTCGACTTTGAACCGTTTCTGTGTTTATAGTTCAGATAAAATATGCCAGCATTCAGCAAATACCCACAAATGAATTAACTTTCCTTTGGGACTTAAAGGAAGTGTCAGATTACTCATCCCACTCATCATGCATGAAATTCATTTTTCTTGCTAAATCTCCTGACTCTGCTGCCCTGAAAATGATATAAGTCATTGTATTTCACAATTTATCTTTCACAAATATATTTATCTCATATTTATCCAACTTTGCCATAGTCTACTAAAACTATCGATAATTTTCATGCTCCTTCCTAAATGAACTTAAGACGTTTAAGCATTTGAATGTGTTACCTACATACACAAACATTCTAGTAGAGAAAATTAATTTCTTTACCTTCACTAGAAATTTCCTTCCAAGGATTTGGTGGGTACATAAACGCTGCATTTTGAATCTGATCATTGATATCCTCATCCTCATTAAATGGGAATGTACCACTGAGGCTCACATAGACAATGACTCCTACTGACCACATGTCTAGGGAGCGGTTGTAGCCTTTGCTCCTGAGCACTTCAGGGGCAAGGTACGCAGGAGTGCCCACCACAGAGCGCCGGAAAGACTTCTCCCCAATGATGCGTGCAAAGCCAAAATCACACAGCTTCACCTGCAAAAGCAGCACACTTTGAACTGTGGAATCTCTGCTTGACTTCACACCCTTTCTGCCACCACCCAAGCACTCCATGTATGCCAACAGACACAAAAGCCCACGTAAACCAGCCCATTAAGGTGATAGGCTGCTGGGTTTGCAGCATGCAGTTCAGCCACGCTTCAGATCAAGACCTGAACTGGCCCTGCACAGACTTGGGCCTGAGGCACTTTGTGTATTACACGGCCACAAGTGTGCAAATAAGGAAAATATATCTTGATTCCAAACCCAGCTCATTTTCAGAGGTGAATCCTCACTCTCAGAAGGCACAGAACCAAAGTTAAAAATGCACATGAATCCCAGCTAAATTACATTCCTCTTAATCATATTCCAGAAGCTGGAGGCTTTAGCTACATGGAAACCAAACCATGAGTTTTAGCTTGAACTCAGAACCAGCCTGCTCTTGACAGAACATTCCAGTAAAATGCATTAACAGCTGGCGCATGCACCAATGCTCAAATCTTCATGATCCTGCAACAGTTCCTTGAAGAGACTACAGTATAGGCTTGTGGAGATAAAAGGATCCAGAGCAAGTCCAACATGTAACCCCAAGTCAATAAGTCCTCCTCAGAGCGTAAGAAAGAGCAATGCACTGAAGGCACTTAGTGGGACAAGGGGGAAAAAAAGAGACTACAGTATAGGCAGCTCAAGTAATTCTAGAAGTCAGCTGAAAAGCCCACAAGAGGTTGCTTTTTAAGCAGCAATGTCAATACTGCTTTAAAAAAGTCCCCAATGAATAGCAATAAAAAGTACTGTTTAATCTTGACTCACTTGAGGGAATGGTTCTGCTGATGCTAGCAGTACATTTTCTGGTTTTAAATCACAGTGCACAATATTCTTGAAGTGTAAATTCCTCAAAGCAACAAGTATCTACAAAATGAAAGTACACCTTCAGAACATATTCAAGCAGATCAGAAGTGTCAAAAGACACACACACTAACCAATACAACAATTTTTTTATCAACATAGTCCTCAAGGACTAACCCATATACACTGTTCAAGTACTGTTTTTTCCAGCCTACCAAGATTGAAAACAAGGGGGGTTATTTTCCCCAACCTTTTCCCCTCCCCTCTCCTCTTGTCTTTTTGAATGTTTACTGTTTTGACATTCATCTTTAGACATCCATAATGTTATGGGTTGGGAAAGAAGAGCCACAAAATTTAACATAATTAACATTCAACGTTCTTTTCTTGTTTATTCAACCTTCATTAGATGTGTAGCTCTCTATGCTGTCACTTTTAAATAACAATACAGAAAACCCCTTCCCCAAATTCTTGTCTTAAAATTACAAAACGCAAATCTAGCCTTTCCTTTCCAAGCAGAGGAACTGACTGCTCACCTGAGTGACCATGAACTTAGTTATTCGTTCTGGAAGTCGACTTTTCTCACTGGAAAGAATCATCTCTAGCATGTCCCCATGCAGCTTTTCCATCACAACAAAGACCCGTTCTGGGGTTTCAAACATACATTCCAGGTTCACAATCCCAGGATGGTGCAAATTCTAAAACAAAGTACCATAGGCACATCACTAAAATAAAACATTATGATATACCCTGAATTACACAGAAATGCTGACCACAAATCAAAAAAACAGTTAAATACATATTGTTGAAAAAAATATCTGAGGAAAGAAACTATGTTGAAACAAATGTCAACCCATGAAACATGCCAACTACTAAGAATAACTTGTTTAATACAAATTAGCTGCAAGGATTCATTTTATAGCTGATGCATTTTCTGTACTCAAGTTACCAAGTATAAGCATAACACTCAAAAATTGATGAGCCAGTAGTGGAAAACAGCAGAAAATAATACTGAGGGAGACAGCATGGAGCCTAAGTACATGGCTTCAGTGGGATCCCCTACGGCAGGGTAGATATCACCCCCAAGGTATCAATTCTACCAGGTACTTATGAGTTCCTGCTTTTATAAGATTCCCTCTTCCAAAAGTACTAAGAAATCACAGATGTGCATTTAAAGATCAATTCAGAACACATACACACAATACAAAATCTCATGGTCTACTTAAGACAAAACTCCAACGTGTTTTGAAAACACTTTTATACCTGGAGAATGGCTACTTCATTACGAAGCTGGCTTTCCTGTTTAGTTGGAAACCTCATCTTGTCAATGACTTTGATAGCCACATCTCTTCCAGTCTTCCTATGTTTTCCTAAACAGAAAGTCAGTGTCAGCCATCAAGAGGTAGAAGCAATTCATAGCTATAAAACATTACAGCAGAAATTCCATTTTGGGGAAACCACTATATTCTGTCAAGTGTACAATATTACCAAATTTATACCTAGAATTGCAAATGGATATAAATAAAAGAGGTGATCAGCCTCCACAGGAATTCTATAGTTTAAACTTAAACCAGTTACCACTCTGCTGTCAGGTACACACACACTGACATTAGATGTATTGGGTGAAAGTTTTGCTTGTGCAAGAGACTTCCACATGAGTAAGCAATAACTACTCCAGAGAATATTGCCTGTGCTGTAAAAACAACAATTCAAGGCCAAAGTGAAGACAGACCTACAAACCCACTCCAGTGGTTTCATACTCTCATGGGCTCCATGTGCACAGGAAATGACACTCCTAATACTCTATGGGAACATGTGAGTAATTAGGTGCCCCAAAGAACAGCAACACATTTAACACCCGGGGCAGTCTGCTGTGATCAAAAAGCTCAAAAAGGTTGTGGTAAGAAAAGGTGGTGAAAAAACACCATGCTGACAGCATCACATATTTTCCCTTGCTGCAACCTGCATCAGCTCCATGAGAAGCATTCTGCAATACACAGGGAGGCTGTGTCCAGAGCTAAGTGAGGAGCTGTTGGTGCTTCCCCAGCTTCTTCACAGTTGCTGGACTGGTTTCTTCCAGTTACATCAGAGAGGTCAATGGGATCACACACTGCAAGACCTTGGAAATCTGAGACATTTAATACTAAACTACAACAGAACAGTAAGTCTGCACCATGAAAAGTGTCATTATCCACTCTAGTGAAGGGTTTGGAAGCCATTTTAGAAGGGATGACACACACAGCTACAGTGCAAGTGGCACAGAAGGTTCTACCAGCACTGCTGTGGGGAGCCCAGCTACACCTCAGCAGCCACCAGCCAGCCTCCCCTGCTGCTCCCTGGTTAGCACTGGTGGCAGGGCACAGGAAATGCTCCACAGGCTGCTCTGCCAAGCAACAACTGCACCTGCCTTGAACATCATCATGAATAAAGGGTTCATCTCCACCATGAAGGAAAGTATATTGAAACGTAGCACAAATACAATCAATTACAAACTAGATGCAAAACACAGAAGGCAAATGCTAGATTGCTAAAGAATGTAAAGCAAACCAACTCATCTAATGAAATATCTAACTACACAAGCTAGAATACAGCTAAAAAATTGCTCATGAAGAGTAACAGAAAAGCAGCTTGAAAATTCCTTTTGTTAAACAAACACAACCAACCAGTTTTCAGTGCAAGTTTTACATCAGTAAGAAAACGTCAAGAGTAGTTTTCTTCTGTCTCCCTTTTTCAGATCTTTCAAACTAATCAAAAGAGGAAAAGCAGAGGGCAACTGTTCTCACTTATGCAGGATTTGGATATCTGTAGCCTGTAACTTTTGATTTGCAATTTTGGAAATGTTTGTCAAGAACAGAGGATATAAAAAATACAACAAAAAAAGAAAAATCCAATCCAAACCCCACAACAATGAAAGCAACTTATTTTTTCCATTAATTGTTACCATTATTTCAGTATGACTACACAGGTGCAGATAAGGCAATATCAGAAGTTACCAGATTTAGTCTCCTCAAATACCAGCAACAATTAAGCAGTGTGCAGAGCCAGCAAAACCATAGTACTTTATATTGTCTTTTCATGCTCTTTCAGTTTGTGATTTTATATTAAGAAGGAAACATATCCTATACATTTTAAGCCCTCGATCAATAAAAAAAAAAAAATTAATGAAAGCTTTTTATAAGTGTTTATTACACTTACAAGCACTTGTAAGCATTGTATCACGCAATCCCAAGCTGGGATTTCTCTAGAAAGCAATTTAGGAAAAATAAAATCCAATCATTAAAATAAGTGTCTGCATTTGTTAATTTCTATTCATAAGAGAGGGAAGACATTTTGTTTCACACTACACTTTAAGAAACACAGAGGGGGCAAAAAACCTGTCCTCTTCCAAGAGTGATGTAAAACCAGACCAAATTCTATTTCCACCAAGCAGCTTACAAGTAAAAAAGTATCTAATTACACAGTTGGCGCACAGAAAAATCATAGCCACAATACTTCCTGATTAGAAAGAAAACATGACAGAAGCAGAAAGATTACCACGTGCAAATCATTACTTATGACTTTTTCTTTCTTTCCAGATTTATGGTCTGTGGTTTTCTCAACACTTGAAATATAACATGAGATTAAAAAAAAAAAAAAAAAAAAAAGAGAGAGAGAGATAGAAACAGAGTTCATATGCATTTCTAGTATTTCTTCTTTTTTTGTGATTACATACTAAAAACAAGTTATATGTTGCAACAGAAGGTTTTAAACACTAGGTGATAATACTAGACTTGAAACCTAGGACTAGCACTCTTGGCAAAGAATACCTCTTTCTACTTTACTCCGCTGACAGAAATTTGTTCACATCAGGTATGTCAATAATAAGTTTGCATCTATACTGTCAAAGCATAAACTATTTGTTTTTCTAATTGCTTTTGGCCACACCTCTCAGGCATCATTCAAAACAAGTATAACTGATAGCAAATATATGACCTCTAATACTGTAAAACACAAACAACAGTGTTAGAATTTGCGATTTTAAAAAATCATTCAACATGGCTAAATTGCATGGCTTTGCCATACAATTTGCTTTTTGTATTTAACTGTGGTTAAAATGCAATGCATATCCTAAACTGATTAGGATCCCAATGCAAAACTGTAAATGCAAGAATTTAATTGTAAGAAATACTGTACATAAAACTTCAGAGACACACAGCAAAATAATCCAACCAAAACTTTTAACAAAATTAACTTCACCTAGACATTCTAGATACAGCTAAGTATGAAAAGGGTAATTTTAACAAGCAGACATTCTACCTTAATAAGTGCATAATGGAACATAATGTTATTTACCTCCATATACAATACCAAACTGACCAGAACCCAGCACTTCATCAGCAAATATTTGGTACACAGAGCTGATATCCTAATGCATGAAAAAAAGAAATCACAAATATCAGGACTCATGAAAATGTTCAGGACCACATTAGTTATTACTGGCTAGGCTGTAATTATTTTTGGCATTAATCAAACTCTGTAACAAAGGTACCATTATTACACTGAATGGAATGGGAAAACACAGCAAACTTTTCCGGAAGAGGATCCACTGAGCTGCACCAAAAGCAGGGACATACACTCACAAAAACTAACAGCCATGGCAGGTAAGCAGATTACTTCTGCATATAACATGTGCTGTGGTGCTGCTTTCTCACCCAGACACTGCTATTACCGATTACTTTGTAATATTCAGACAAATAAACATCACTGTCATACAATGCAAATGACTCACCACATTCTCCTGGACCTGGCAATTTGAAACAGAGATGCTTAGAGACAATTCTTCTGCAATAAAGAAGATAAAGCCAAGTAAGTAGATAAAAAGGGCAGACTTTTTCTAATAAGGGTGGAAAAATGAGAATCAACAAAAACCCTTTACTGACTTCTAACCCAGTATCAGTGAAATGATTTTTAGTGGTGTTCTGCAGAAACTTGATACTCTGGAACTCATTAGATAAATAACCCTGCTAGTTTTGTTGGGATTATTTGTCTTTTTGTCTTATTCCTGATTACAAAAATAGTAGAATACAAGTGTGTACACAACAGACAGCTGGAAAATCAACAGCAATTGTATCATAGTTCATTAAATGAGTAATGATTTCTGATAGCAATAAACTAAAATACAGGCAAGAGGAGCAGGTAGATCCCTCTAAGACAAATGAATGTGGCTTCCTATTTTCTGTGGCAACAAGATATACAGAATTAATGCAAAAGAAAAGGAAACAAATCAAAGAAACCAAGTAGCAGAATAACTGATAATTTAAAAAGCAATAAAGCCCATAATATAAATAAAAAAACTTTGTTTCATGAATAGACTATAGAAACTAACAATCCTTGGAATATAAGGGCATATTCAGGAAGTGTAATTTCCAAGTAAATGTAGCTGATAAAGAGTTTTTCACTCTGCAGCAGACATTGACATGAATTTTTCATTACAAGAATAACACTGATGCATGGGCAAGAAGAGAAATATCATGGAAGGCAGGAAACACCCTTCTCTTTTGACTTCCAAGGCCAAAGTAAAGCACCTCAGACTAACAGACATCTACCACTTGGAGTCTGTCTCTCTGAAGGCATTCCAGACCCAACTGGGTGTGTTCATGTGAAACCTGGACCCTGAATTGTCAGTGGGGTTGGACTGGATGATCTCCAGAGGTCCCTTCCAACCCTAACAATTCTGCGATATTAGGTTAACTAAAAGAAAAAAATGTAATTAATTCATCTACAAGGTAAAGAGAAAACACCCTACAGACTTATTAGCACTTTGAAAAGAGCCTTTATCATCCTAAAGAGCATTTAGAGAAAAGAGATGTCTGATTTTTGCCACCTGTGCTTTATGTCAAAGAAGAAATTTACAGAGAGAAGACAGGAACAAATACTGATTCTCAAAGACACCCTGAATTCTGCATCTGAAATATGAACTCTGAGTCTTGCATATGCCTAATGATTACTGACTATAGTCAAGTCAGTACTGAAGTAACCATACAGAACACAAGGGAAAACAATAAAGAAGTCAGACAAAAAAATTCCTAAGGTCAACAAAAACTACTGCAAGATAACTAGAAAATAAAGATACAGTTTTTCAAGTGTTGAACAGAACACACTGAACCCTTGTCCACAGATGGCCATAGAATACAAAATAACTCGGAGGTAAAGAGTGGATTACTCCTTCCAAATAAACCCATTTTTCTAGTGTCTGAAACGTGCAAGAGTAAGGGCTAAGAAGTAGTCACTTCTAAAGAAATTAGTAATGTCACAATTCAATACATAATCTACAGCAGGTAAACAGCTTACTCTCATTTTAGCTGAGACCCACCCCACAAAGAAACACCCCACCCCGAACACAGGTACGTGGTTACACAGGATTCTTTGCCACGGGTCAGACTGGAAGAACATCCTCATTTCTAACTACCTCTGGCCACAATGTGGTACATAATAACTAGGCAGTGCCTTGTGGACACCGACACTACAAATTCCCTGCTGCTGCAAGTATTTCGAGCACTAGCAATGTCTCCCTCCTCCTCTTGGTCTTTTAATTTAAAAACATGTATTTGAGACTTTTTTAAAATCAAAATCTAATTATCTTAAAGGCTCTTGAGATACATTTCATCATTCACAAAGTGTAGGAAGAAGAGGGATGAATGAAGATATTTTGTGGACTTCTGAGAGTTTAAAAATCAATGTGAGTTGTCTAGAACTATGTAAATGCCACCCCCTCACCCAGAGTAGTTTCTTACACTCCTACAATTCTTAACATACTAAAATACTTCCTCTCAGCATCTACCACTGCAGTTCTATTCCCTAAACAGAATGTCAATGAAATGTTATTATTTATATCTGAAAAACTATTTGTTTTGGAAAAATCAAGCATCTTCACAAGACTGTCAGCAATAGTAAGCTTTAGGTGCTAGAAAATAAAGAGAGTTCTGGCGTGTGTGTATACATATATACGAAACTAAAAATCCCATCACAAAAGTGGCATTTTATGTATGTATAAAGCCAGCTATAAGGTACCATCTCACAGGTATGTTTCTTCACTGTAATTAAATACCAATGCCAGTACTGACATTTCATAGTTTACTATTTTAGACCATTGCTGCATCCACAGAAAGTGCCTTTTTACCTCAGACTAGCATTTACATGTTCTTAGCTGTTGCTGATGCAGAGTAGCCAGAGACAGAGAAATTGATCCCAGAATCTCCTGCAGGAGAAAATTTTACTGCAAGGAGATTAGAGAGTAGCTGGAATTCAAAAGGAAACTAAAAAGTGAAAGCATAAATCTCAGTACAGAACAAGAATGAATGTTGTTGTAAGGAACAAGGAGATGTCTCAAAAGAAAGAAAACAATATAAAAGTTTCGTGGAGCCTTGATAATGAATGTGATACTATGCCAGAGGAAAAAAGGGAGGGAAGGTGCATAGAAAGAACAGGGTACTTTTTAGAACTATCCACAGCTCAGAAAAAGTTTTTTACATCACTGATGGTATTTACATTGCGACACTAACACTTTTCTTCTCCTCAGCTACTGACATCTCACAGAATTTAAAAAAAAATATATATACAGATGCTAACATCAAAAAAATCCAGATTTAGTTCTTTCAAAGTGCATGCATATAATCTGAATATATTTATTTAGTTATGTATATTCGAAATAGCTAATCTGTGCTCCCTTTTTACATCTACGTGTGTGTTCTTAGTGGTCCCAGAATAAAACTGCATTCTGCATTCATATTGCAAATCAGGTTCTTTACTACTTTCTGCTACAACAGATTAAAGGATTTGCCCACCCTTCACAATCCTCAGGGTCACTTTTTAGAGACTCATGGAAAATAATGGACCCAATTCAGCAGATAATCAACAGACAATACTTCACTCTAAATGAGCACTTTTCCCAAAGGAATCACTACCATCAGCAGCTTCAGCATAGGAACAACAGTGCCTTGTCTGCCTGCTTACTGTGGTCTTTTCCTTGTCCTGCAGCAGTGCAAACGCTAGGTTGAGGAGTGACTGGCATCAAGGCCTGGCGAATGGCTTTCTCCCAGCCCTGAGCTACGTCAAGTCCAACTCCAGAGGCAGCAAGAACTGGACTGTGATGAGTGCTGCCATTGTTCTCGCCAACAAAGTACACCATCGTGTCAGTGATGATCTCAAAACAGTAGGGGTTGCTGCCCTGCACCACGTGTGAAAAATCTCGAGGCTGAGTCACCTGGAGAATTTCTGAAAGTGGAATCTCCTGAAGAAAGACATTAAAAATTAAAAAATGAAAATGCACATAATATTTTAATATACTAACATCCATAACTTCAAGCGTTGCAAGGAAACCAAATCAAATACATCAAAAAAACAGAAGGGAAACACCAAGCTTCATAAATAAAGTCAAACTGTGCATGACCACAGCCCACGTAGTTTTCTGAATTCCTATATACAAGCCCAGACAGACTTTCAGGCCCACCACAGTTCTCTCTCTACAATTACTATTTTCTACTCAAACTACATTTATATTCATCACGAGACATACCCCCATTGCATGGGTAAGTGATGCACAACTAGAGAATGACCATTTCCCCTTACAGCTTAGGCAGAGAACAGCATGAGGGGGAAAAGTGAAACAGTAACATTAAGGAGAGGATGCAGTTAGACACACCAATCAGTAAGCACTTTGTGCATCAGAATGGTTTTGGGCAAAGATTCTCTTTCACACAGATATTAGCAGATATTATCTGCATACAGATATTATCCTCTACCTGGTCAGCTTAAGACCATGGTACAAGAGTATTACAGAACAGATCTGAAGGAAGAAATGGTTTCAAGTCCACACTAGTTGGAGGAGGACATTCCACATCCATGGAAAGGTGCAGGTGCATGTCACTTGCAAGAGCAGTGAACAAGCAGGTGAACACCAGGCAGGCATTAGGAGGACAAGAGACAGCAGCTGATTGAGATGGAGAGCAAACAAACATAAAGGCAAAAACTTTGAATTACTCTAACAGCAAAGACAAATAATCAGATCTAAGCAGTTAAAACAAGGGATGCAGAGGGCCAAGTGAAAGGACTAAAAGCAGTGACTTCACTGAGCAACAAGCAAGGAACATATTTTACCAGCTGTGTTTTGAATGCACAGGGCAACACAAGTATCAGAGAGGTCTGAGAAGAGACTGCATTGGTCAAGATAGGGATGAAAAGGATCTGGGCAAGTTTAGCTGGGTGTACAGAGAAAAGGCTTGATCTTAGAGATGTTATAAAGGAAGAAGATTTGGACCCCCACCTAAAGGTATAAGACAAGAAAAGGAAAAGTCCTGTTTACATATTCAAATGCATTTCCTGAATATTCCACCACCAAACACAATCCTACATTGTCAATACACTAAGTTTCATTCATATAAACATAAGGCTATACAGCAAATTTTCCTGTAAATCTTGCTTGAAACTTTCAGTTGTACAGTAGGGAGTAATTTAATTTGAGGAACGTTGAAATAAAACATATAAGCATGCAAACTTTCAGTAACTACTCAGAGAACACAAAAATCCAAGCCTTCATTTGACTGGTGGCCAAAGAAATTCTCTTGTAATTGGGAGGAAAGTTTAATACATCAGGTAATTCAGGAAAACAGTACATGCAAAAATGTAAGGAGAGACATACTCAAGGGAATTAGAGCAGGAGCTGCAAGCAACTTCTCAGAGTTAGTCTTGGTCCTTCTCACTTACAGGCTTTGGGCAACAATTAACCTGGTCACAGTTTTGATTCAAAAAGAGATAGGAAAATGGAGATAATACGTAATCTGCTCACAAGTAGATTTCATATCTATAAAGCATTGAATAAATGAAGTGAAACATAATTATTACTCATCATTAATTACCTTGTAATATTTTGTTCCAGATTCATTTTGAAATAGTGTGAGGCATTTGCTGTCCAGTCTCCAGTAATGTCTTTTCCTCTACAAAATGCACAGTACAATTATATAAGGAATAAATCTCTCATATGGTTTTTGCTATCTCATTACTTAAATTTTTTAAAAGCTTTAAATTCATGTGATAATCATTCAAAATTAATCTACAGTTTAATCTTAGACTACAGAAATGAAAAAATAAACTTTGGGAATAAAGACTTTGTTTCAATTGAAGAAGAAGCACAAAACTTATTTACACAAACCAGCAAAAATATCACTTACCTTACAGCAAAAGCAGTGACAACAGGAGTTACCTCATACAGGAAAACACTAGATTACTAGACAGGTTTTACTCTACGCGTGTATTCTCACAAAATCTGCATCATTTAAATTTAGTGACATTAAATTTAGTGACAACTGTGGGAGTCATGCTTTCTCCCTCTGTGCCCTCATACCAACATCACAAGGGTTCAAGCACTGAGCAAGCCTAACAAGTCCTTAATTCTTTTGTCAATACAGTAGCAAACCAGACTCATTATGAGATTCAAATGAAAAAAATACTTTGTGGGGGAAAAAAAAAATACAACAAGACAGACTAAATAGCCATTTGCTGGAAGTATCCACCAACAAGATATCTCCCCCACCAAAAACTAACATGGATTAATGGTTGTATATAACTGTCTTGTAATTTAAGCAGAAGAATATTCCTCAAAACAAGGAAGCTTTTAGGAAGCTAATATGGTTGAATGAATCTTAGATACTTTGCTTGCACCATGCTCATATAGTTAGAAAACCACTTCAATTTTTCTGGGACAAAAACTCGAGATCTTTAACTCTAAGTTAGGATGACAAAGTTTGAAATATTGTTCTATTATGTTTATATTTTATAAACTTTGCATATTAAAAGCAAAGATGGTTGGTTTTTTTCCCATATTTAACCAGAGCTTAAATCACTTTGATCAGGGAGAAGCTAAGTCAACCTATAGGAGTTAGACAAAGAAAACTAGATCAAAAATGGATTTAACTAAAAGGAATTCCCAGACAAGACAGTGGGTGACACCAAAAGGGTAAACCTCTCCTTTTGACATATATGCTCTTTATTAAATAATGAATCAGGAAAGACTTTGGAGGAGAGGAATTAAGGAAAAGGCTGGTAACTTATTCAGGGATTCAAAATCTGCCCCAAACCCTACTCTGAGAAAGGGTCAGAAAAAGAGTAAAGAAAATGACAGAGAAACTTCTCATTTTAAAGAGTGAAACCTCTTGTTATGCAGGGGGCATAAGAAGCACACAGGCCCTGCTGTTAAAATGAACCTGTCTGGAACTGATAGGAAGCCCAGGCATTTCAGGAATAGGAAACAGTCTGACATGGCTGCGAACGGGACGGTCAAGGGAAACAGCCGATGTTGTAATGCCCAATACGGAAGTCTCCTCCCATTAGGAAGCTCTGTGAGATCTTGTTTGGCTGGAGGTACCTTGCTTTGGGTCAGCATACTATATTTGACTGGCCTCTTTCAGTAGATGTCATCTAGGGAGCAGCCAGACTGACAGATGAAGAAAATCAAACTAAACTGTTTCATCTGATCACTGTTCAAAGGGGAGGTTCAAAAAGAAAAATCCATGGAAAAATATCCTGGTTGTAATGAAAGCTTAAATCAGAGCTGAACACCACGTCTGCCCTGAACAGTTCTGCTAGAACTATTCACATTTGTCTGCTACCTGGCCTTAGTTTTTCCAGAGCCAGCTGATGATAATTGTGACTTTTATGTAGTCTTGGCTTTAACCACATCTAAAATGCACTAGATACTTATTTTGGATTGTGAAAAATAGATCCTGGTATTAGAAAACTGTACCTTAAAGAAACAGTTTTTAAGGTAGTTTCACACAGACCATTGACATCAGTCAGTTTTGCTGACAATCACAAAAACGGAAAACATTACAGTAAACTGAGCTGCTTATTATCATCCCTCAACTTGATTTTATCAGAACTTAAATAACTTTGCTTCTCTAATTCTCTAAGTTTCCTTCAATCAGATGCCACAGAGATAAAGAATGCAGAAGTATTTCTGCTGCCTTTCATGGACAGTCTCAATATGCCATAATGTTCCCTATGAGATCTGGTAACTTATTAAATTAATCCTTTTCATTTATCTACCAAAAAACAAGAGGATTCACTTCCTCCCATCAAACAATACAAAGGAACCCTGTTATTTTGTCTTGTCTTCCTCATTGTCTTCCGTGATACACAAAATCAAGTAGCTTGCCTACTCAATTAAGGTAATGTTATTGGTAGCACTGCAACAAACAATACAGTCTTTTTGGGGGATGCTTGCATACCCAAGGACATACAGTCAAGCCAAAACTCTTAGAGTGGATTGCTGGAGGAATTAAGGGCTCCCATATCAACACGTAACTATTTACAAATACCTAGATCATTAGAATAAAACTCAATCCTTTCAGCACACATAATATTTTTATGATTTTCATGTAGTAGAATAGAAAAAGAGACACAAGTATTTAGTTCAACTACTAAAGAGAAAGAAGACGCAAGCAAATTATTCCAAGTTACTTTCTCAGGAAAGCTGAAATGCTACACAATTCATTTGAGACAATGTAGAGGTGCTTTCCCTTCTTAAAGGGGAGAAGGAAAAGTACTGTTCAACCACCACATGAAGAATTTTGAATAAACTAGAGTTTTTTCCCTTTATAATGAACATCACATCTAAGTTCTTTCAAATGATACTCTAAATCAGAAATAAAATACACTACTTAAGAGAAAAAAACCTCATTTAGGAAGAAACTAAAGTAACTGACCAGGTTGTCTCTGCTAGTGTAGTGGACCATCCATCCTTCTTTCACCATCGTACTGCTCTTCCTCTTTGTGTGTTTGATTGACTGTACAACTCGCATGAGAGGAATATTATTGCTTGTTGAAGGACTAAAAAGAAGATGCAACAGTTTCATATGCAACAAGTTAAAATACAACAGTACTGCAATTATACTAATTTTACACAATTAGTCCATAATTTTCAGCAACAGACACCTTTTCTTCCCATACAGATTTAGTTGATGGATGAATTTGATGAGGCATCTGAGCTCCTACTAGCCCTCCTAAGGCAAGTATTGCAGTATTTAAGGAACTGAGAAGAAACACATTGGAATGAGGATACATACAGAAATCATCTTCTCTCAAAACAATCTGCTGAGACTACTGGTCTTTTATGCTATTTTACACCACAGAAATATAATCAACATCAGCATAACTATCATTTCTTCTTGTCTATGCAAGTTGATTATGCTGCTTCATAATACTGTTGTTAATGAAGGTCCCTATCAAAGAAAACCTCCAACTTATGAAAACATAAATTGGGGTGTGTTAAATCACAACTGCACTAGAAAATTCTATCAATGCTAAGGTATATTAACTGTCCTGCAGACAAGGGTTTGATAATCTCTAATATTCTGAGAGAGCCATTAATGAAACATACAGGTTTTAACAACACTGAAAATGAAGCCAACCACCAAGGTGCCTGCCTAACACCACAGCTCTACATGTGGCACTAACAGACACATCTGTAAACACACATGGTGAGGCAGTTTCAAAACAAAAAATGGAAGGATGCTTTAACATGGCATGCTGTTACACTAGAATTTGCTATAGGATGCTATCATGCCAAAAACCTGAATTGCTTCAAATTTGGTTAGAAATAAATGGAAAAATCCTACCTAGAGGTAGACGTTGCTTCCCACTCAGGAAATCCTTGAGCTATAAATCACTGAAAGTTGGGAGGTATCATTATATGTTCTCCCTCACAAATCTGCTATTAAGCCCTGAGCTACAGTGATGTTTAGTTTGATCGACTACAACTGAGCTTATCTTATTAAGAATGACTAAGAAAATCAGGATGACACTACTCAAAATAATAGAGAAATAAGAAGATCAAATTTGATTTAAGGAAATATGTTAACAGTTATTGGATAAAAGACTTCAGAAAAATCACTTTCAAGATAAATAAAGCGAACTATTGCATAAAATGCATAGACTATGATGCCAATATTAAAATATCCCAACTAATGCCTTGTAAATCCACACATACATAACAGTAATGAAATTAGACTCAAGTCACAGAGACCTTAACCATGCATTAGCCTTGTTAAACTTTAAGTTTTATCCTGCTTTGATGACCTGGTTGTATTTCTTCAATAACTGTCATAGCATAACACTTTTTCCAATTAGAAGAGACAACATTCTTTTAGCCTATTTATGATTCAGATTTTCTTGAGACAGGAGAATGTTACAAAGTATTTTCAAGCTAAAAAAATAGAAACCCCACACAAAGGGAAAATACACTTTTAGCAAAAAACCTGGGCTAATTGGAAATTATTTGCTCACAATATTGAGCAACGTACACCCTGAGGAAAGAAATCCATCCTATAACTTACCTGATTGTTTTGACAGGTTCCTCATCTTTGTCTGCATCAAGGTCAGATGGATCCATAAAAAAGATTTTGTCCTCTGGAGGAGAGGGCTCTTCAGCATCATCTAGGACTCGACTACCATCACTGTTCATTTCACTGCTATCAACTTCCATTGGCATATCCAAGTCCTGGCCTGGGCTAGCAGGTTCTGGAAACAACACAATTATTATTCAAATATAATTTATTATTATTTCAAACACAATTTTTAAAAAATTAAATAAAATCCTCCAAAGCCCACCTTTATTTGTCTTTTTTCAGTCCACACTTAAGGAAATAAACATAAAACTACAACTACAATATACAAAATCTTCACATTTTTGCTACAAGATGAAGAGTATCATAATGAACATTCTCAATTTCATTTTGCTAAGTGCCAAGGCAAGAGAGACCCAACTAAAACACAAACCATGCTGAAAGAAACAGAGTGAAAAGCCTAAAGTCTAAACCTAAATATCATTAAGTAATTCTGTTCCACAAGTAAACAGGACAATGTAACCTTTGGATGCCTAATAATGACCCAGAGAATTATTCCTGCGCAAATTAAATTCTCCATTAACAGAAACCCAACTCTGCTCTCCCTGCTCTTGTAGTCCATAATAAGAAAAGTAAGAAAAAAAAGGTGGGCTATGGAATTGCAGAAAAAGAGAAAAGCAGAACAGATCTTATTCACCTCTGATTTTCTGCAGGCAGAAATTCAGTGTTTTCAAAAGCTGTACAACTGGTACTGTGGAAAACTAAGAATTAAGACACAAAAATATTTTCATCTGTAGCCTTTTTATGGGGTTTTTTTTGTCTGTTGGTTGGATTGTGAGAGGTTGTTTGTGTGTTTGCTTTTTACCTGGGGTGAGTTCAATTAAGAGTGGGAAAAAGAACAAAAAATAAATTGCTCCTCACGTCTTCAGAACTACGTGAAACCATAGTTCCCCAACTATGTGGCCTTTAGCACCTTAGCATCACAAGGATGTGATGTAAAACCAGGCTGCAGCAACGACTTGTTGCACATGGCTGTTCACAGCCACCAACTTCAAGATCCAGAAAAGAGCCTGGGAGCTGGAGAAGGTTGGCATGAATGGATGGGATATATTATGCAATGCCAACAGACCCACTAGCTGTTGCCCAAGCTTCTGCATCAAGTTGTACAGTTTGATGCAATCTGTTCCATGTCACCAAATTTGTTTCACCAAAAATGTGAGGCAAGGCAACACAACCACAGAATGGCTGAAGTTGGAGGAGATTTTTGAAGATCACCTGGTCCAACAACCCCCCCGAGTTCATTTCTTCAGTCTGTTGAAGTCCCTGTGGACAGCAGCACAAACGCTCTGTCACATCAGCCAGTCCTCCCAGTCACCTGCAAACCTGCTGAGGATACACTCTGCCCCAACAACATCATTAATGAAGATGTTGAACAGGACTGGACCCATTGTCGGCCCGTAGGGTACACCACAAGTGACTTGCCATTGATAATCACCCTCTAGGCCCACCCTCTCAATCATCTATCTGCTCATCTATCCCATATTTCATCAGCTTAACACTGGTCTAAAGCATAAAAATACTCTAAACATTCTTCCACAAAGTGTTCCACACATGCCTCTTTCAATTCTGCAAGGTCTGTTCAGAAAGCAGTCCTACTTCATTGAGGTTTCCAGAAATTAGAGTGCAGTTCTTTCCTTTGGTTTGGCATGGGGTTTTTCTCCTTTCTCTTTTATCTCAAAGACCTCAGCTAACTCTGGCCAGTAAAAATCATGGATGTGACAAAGTCGTAAAAAATGGTAGGTGTCTTTAGATATTAATGTTTTAAAGCATATATTTGATGGTGAACAATGAGCAGACTGATCACAATAGATCTTCAAATTTTGTACACTGGCATGGCTTCTAGATTTTTCATTTCCATTGAGCAATCCCAAGCAAAGCATAGTGAACTTGTCAAGACTGATTAAGTAAAATCTAAGTCACCTGAGTCTAAGTTTTACAGTGAATCTTTTTCATTTTCACTGACCTAAGTGAAAAAACTGGCAAGACAAATAAAAAATTCCAAATATTCAGAGATGAGAGAACTAAATAGTAATGCATCTCATTCAGCCTCAAAAGATCTCTCACTATTTGAAAGCATGTTTGTCATCTTACCTCCATTGAAAGTAACCTCTCCAAGACAGTCTCGAGGTACTTTAGGTGCACAGCGTTTGTGACAGTTGAATCTGCAATCTAAAACAGCAGATAAATAAGCCCATGATACCAGAACCTCATTCCCACCCAGACACTAACATTTATCATTCACTTCTTCCAACACAAACTTCAGTTCAGACGCATACATTTGAATCTAACTGAAGACAGCACCAATGAGGTCACCTCCAGGAGGAAATTAACCATCTTGCCCTTATGTCACATGTTGATTTGCCCCACCACTATTTATGATGTCAGTACTTCCCCTTCCAGTACAAAATGGCTTGCTACTTCTGTAGCTTTTTCTGCAACTATTTCTTCCCTCATGATGTAATTCCTCCCATTCTGTCATTTGTTCCACATCCTTTTTTCCATTGCTATATGATTTAACTGTCTCATCTTTAATATTTTTCCCCATCTGCCAACTAAGACTTGCACACATCAGGGGCCTCTACGATCACACAACTACATCAGAGCAAATATGTTCTACAGTAAATCCCAAAGTCCAGTTCCCCTCTCCTTCAGGTTACAGATTTGCCTGACTACTAAAGCTCCATTTCTTGCTGACACAGGGCAGACAGAATAAGATTATGTCCAGATTTGGCCTGACATGGAGATGGAATCTCACCTGGATGTGTGCCATTTCTGCAGCCAAGGTAACAGATGCAGCCTACTGAACAAAGTCCAGCATACAACATTACTGGTATTAACAGGAATTTCCTTTATTTGTAGCATCCCTGTGATTTTCAACTCCATCAACACCACAAATTTCAAAACTCCCTACTGCCCCCACAACTGTTTTCATACTGATAATTTAGCCTATTTTTGCTATCCAAAGCAATCTCAATGTGTTTTTCTTTTAAGCCCAGACAAGAGAAAAACCATTATCTCTCCATTTATAGTAGCAGAGGAGCCAAATTCTGGAGCAGAACACAATACTGCTCAGCTTCAGAGTGCCTAAAAGGATGCATCCTAAGAGACCCATGAACACTCTTTTTTACAGTCATGGCTTCAGTCCATATTATGGAATACAATTACTTCACTACTTTAAAAGAGACTGGAAGAAACAGAGACATTTCAAATCCAGTCAGGAAACTAGAAGACTGAGCATATCCTAATAAATTAAACCACATTAAGAAACATTCCTGGATACTGCAATGCAATTCTCTAGTCTAGTAAATAGCTACAAACATCCCCTAGCATACTTTTGGCCCACAGCATTAGCATAATCCCAAACAGTTCCAAGGTCTAGCTCATAAACCAGAGCATCCTATGAAATTGCTCCAAACAGGCAGTCTGCATAGAGCCACCCAGGCTGGGATGCTAAGAAAACTTGTTCATGAACACGGGTCATTCTGTCCCAGCTGACCTCAGTGTCCGGGAATGCTTCTGGGCACATTTAATTTATTACCACAAATACAGCCTTAGCATCTCAAACATCATCCTCAGAGCCCAAACAGCAATCTGAATTAAATCAAGAAATCCAGGGCTCTTACGGTTAATTAGAAACATAAAACTACTAAAAAACCCCAAGCTTTGTGAATGTGTACGACAAAGTCGGTGGGAAACCTTAAGAATCTGTAGGAGAAGGCAGTATGAAAATATTTGAACTGCTTGATATCAATTCCTGATATATTAAAAATAAACATAGGATCTTACTGCATAAATGGAGGCCTATTAAGACACTTATTTCTGTCCTGCACATATACATAGCATTTCTCTAGGCTTGTTTTGCATGCATAAGTGTTTACAATATGCATACAAATAGTATTTTTATCTAGTGTCAATCAATTCCCTGAAACTGATGTGGTAGCCCCATTTGTTCAGCTGGATACAGTCACAGCAATTGTATATGGCCAGCAGCACCTATATGTTAAAACCTCAAGGCATCTTTTTCAAGCTTCGTTATCCTTATATCATGTGTATCCAAGAGACACACTGACTGGAAAAAATATCAAAACCACTTCAGGATGCAGACTTCAAACAGACTACAAAGAATGCAAATAACAACAGAAATGAAAGATAAAACTACTTCCTTACTTACATGAGACAGCAGTACTACTAGTCAAAAAAAACTAAAGTTAACACAGCTGTAAGCTTACAATTTTTTCCCTCTTCTAATAAAGCAAACTGAAAATGTATTAAGTGACCTCTTTCAAAAAGCTGACCTTTGATACTCCTGTCTGTCAAACTCACACAAGAGAAATGCAAACTCCTTTCCACATTAATGTTTATGATTCATCACTGGACTTTTGTTTCTTGCAACAAAGCTAACAGACCTGCACTAACTAGTAATAAAAGGCCAGAAGGAGATCACACTAGTTATGCCTTAGGAACCATATGGAAGAGCCTGAGAACTGAAGCCATCCATGTTAACATAAGCTACATAAAAACCATGCAAGTTCAGCAACAGGCACCTACCATCAAAAGGTAATAATCAGTACAGTACATTCTGTACCAGAATAATACAATGAAAACACACAGATTCTTTAGTGGTCAGTCTAGAACACAGATATTGAACAAAAGGAAGCATTTCCCATTTTTATTAATTCATCATTATCCTGCTAGTATTAGTGTTTTCAATCTTATTTTTCAGAAAAATATACAACTCACAGCTTACTACAATGACAATGAGGGCTGCTGTGATGTTCTGAAAATTATGCAAGTTTTCAAAAATTACACTTCCCTATTTTGCAGTATACAGACATCTAAGCTGCAATCAGTTTTAAATACAAGACCTTTACTGAAATTTACTGCTACAGCAGAAAATAAAATGTTTACCTTTGCACTGCATTCCTTGGCGAAAAAGGCCCTTAAGCAGCCGTTTGCAATACTGGCAGATGGTGGGACGAGTGTAAGAGTGAACAGCAAACGTGTGTGGGACCTTCACTCTGCAAAGCACCATCTTATCCATCCAGATGGGGCGGCCACTCCAAGAGGGAATCCTCTTACTAGGTTCTGGGCAGCAACGCTGGAATAAAGAAGGAATACATCATTTGCACCACAACAGTTCTACTGCCATGACTGCTTTGAAAAGTCACAGCAGTCAGGTGAACTCGAAAAAGGCAAAAACTGCACCCATTTTTAAAAAGGGCAGAAGGACCTTTCAGCCTCCCCTCTGTGCAAAAGATCAAAGAGATCCAACTAGAAGCTCTGCTAAAGCACATGAAGGTCAGGAAGGTGATTCGGGACAGCCAGTGGCCTTCCATGATGGAGTGACTCCATCAGCGGACAAGAAAAGCACTACAGATGTCATTTATCTGGAATTCTGAAAAGCTTTTGGCACGACCACCATAACATCCTTCACTCTTCAGGGGAGAGATGGATTCAATGGGCACACTTTCAGGAGAATAAGGAATTGGTGGGATGGTGACATCCAGAGGGTAGTGGTCAATGGCTCAGCATCCTGACAGCCATCAGTGACAAGTGGTGTTGATACTGGGACCAGGGCTATTAAATGTCTTTACCAATGACAGAGAGTGGAAAAAGTGCACTCTCAGCAAGTTTGTGGATGTCACCCGGCTGACTGTGCAGCTGGCACACTGGAGGGACGTGATGCCATCCAGCAGGACCTGGGTAAGCTTGAGAAGTGGGTCCATGTGAAACTTAGGCAGCTCAGCAAGGCCAAGTGCTGCCGCTGCACCTGGGTGCATTTGAGCAAAATGAAGAGATATAAAAAAGGTACTAAACATGCACATAGAAAATCATGAAGTTAAGTTCCGTGATAAATGGTTACAATTCTATGTTCACTGAATAAATCATACCAGTAGTCATAATAATAAAAATAAATATTTTTCATTACTCAAGACTAGGCTTTTATAGCTTCTAGCTAAAAGAAATTATGTTCTTGAACTAGACTATATGACTCATATTTTAAACTGTAGCAAGAATAGTTATAGTGTAAAGTAACAGATGACTAAAAAAGACTAAGGCACAAACAAATGGATCTAATCACTTCCTATCCTGTCTTATGATCTAAATATAGTTGGGATATACTTGAGAATTTATATTTGTTATGTAATTGATAACCTCTCAGCAATCATCATAACAAGGAACTACTATGGATGTCTGTTTTTACTGTAAGCCCTTCATCCCCTACACCCTCCCTGATAGGGTTTGGGGTTTTTTGGATTAACTCTGTGAAAAGCTTAACAGCAGATCAGGAACACTCTTCTCCAGTATTAAAGCTTACAATTTGTACTGCTTTGGCCAAGTAACTAATCTATGCTGATACAGTAATTACAGCATGAATCTGTATTACTAAGAAGGCAAGATAAGATATTTTATCATTCTGAAGCCAAAGTTCTCAAGATTTCATATAATCATGAGTGAAAGGCTAATAACAAAATTAATTATAAATCTTGTAATTTATTTCCTGTTTCATCTTTCACAGTAATAATAAGCAGTAAGTGTCACAGTCATATTTTAAAATTCACTCAAACCAATCATAATGGTTAAGCATGACTCCCACATACTCATCATGAGCCACTTAAAACACTATCTAGTTCTCTATTCTTCTAAAGGTTGAAGAATTTAAAACAGAAATTGTTTTTCCTTTCACATTACATACTTCCTCAGAGGCAGAGGATGTGTGTTCAGCTTGTGCTGGTCTTGGAACTGAAAGCCCTGCTCCTGGCAAAGACACGTTGGACAGGCGCCTCTTTCTCACTCCACTGCAGTTGTTTGGAATCTTAAAGGCACATCGCTTATGGTAGTTTAAGCCACAACCTGGAAAAGGAGTTTGTTTATTCAAAAAACCTCCCAACATTCAAAGTAACAAAAACAGTACTAATATTTTGATAATGCAGTTTTTAAAAGATGACCCAGGAAAATGGTAAAGGCAGAAATAGACTGTTGTGTCAAATTCTCTTATTTTAGTGTTCTTGATGTGATTCACAGGAACAGCTTTTTCTCCAGTAAGCCCAGTTCTAGTAACAAGGTCTAAGACTTGGAAGCAGCTCATCTCCCACCACCAGGAGGCTTTCATCACTCCCTCACTTTGAAGCACAAGAATCAAGAATTCAGCAAGAAGGCAGCCTCAGCACCTGACAGCAGGCTGCAGAGTGCTCCACAGCCAGCTGGATAAAAGCCATAAGGAAAGGGATTCCCCTTTGGGAGTCTCTCCAGCCTATGTGTTCCCTGTGCAAAGAACACAAGGCTGTAAGCTAGCTATTTTTTTCAAAGTGGGAAACAACATTTCTGAAGTCATTAGCCATAAGATTCTGAAGGTCACGCACAGTTTGCATTTATGCCAAGATCAGAACTTGGGTTTTCCAATGCACAAACCCTTCCAGCTATGAAATACTTTATTTATTACTTGCTAACATACCAAACAGGACACAACTTCTTCTTCCTCATCTTATATAGATATACACATACACAAACAGACTAAATATCACAGACTTACCTTCACACTTTAATCCTTGTCGTACCAAACCCCAAAGCATCTCTCCGCAGTAGTCACAAAAAGTAGGAGCCTTGTAGGAATGCACATAAAGTGCATGAGGACGAATCTGGAAATCTTCAACTGTAGCCAAAGCTTTTAAAAAATTGCAGTAAGTTATAGCTCTTGCCACAGATCAACAAGGATTTATGGAAAGAATATGTTTCAAAAATGGCTAATTTAAAGAATACTAACAAGCTATTTAGAAATCAGCATTTTACGGTATGCCATTTAAATACGCATTTTGGAGACTACATAGTTTTCAGTAAACATTTTTATTAAGGAAAAATATCCATTGAACTCTGTAGGCTAATGGCCTCTAAAACTAACCAACAGTATGGATCACTCTGTTGAAAACCTCACTAAGCTGAAGGCAGGTACAACAAGCTTTGCAAAAAAAAGCAACAGTAAACGTTTGGAAGAGCAACTTAATTTTCAAGTTGTTTTGTAACCTACAAAGTTTTCAAAAAAAGACAGTTCTACAAAGCAGATTTTTATCTTCTAAAGGACTTTTGCAGTAAAAGCTTATTAGACTAAACTCAGTGTATTAAAACAGAATATTTGAATTATTTTTGTCCTGTTTCTTTGAGGGGAAAAAAAAAAAAAGGTATTTTACATCAACATTACCTTGCCCTGATGGCTACTATTTTTTTTATCAGATACGTACTAACACTTCCTATTTAGATTCTTATTTTAAAAATCCTACTGAAAGAGATTTATGTGTCTTCAAAATGCCTCAGTTTCGGGTGGTCTGTCTGTCTGTAAGGAAACTGTCAGAGATTGCCAAGAGACACACAATAAATTTTCCAAATATGCTATTCACCAGATATTCACCAGAAGCAATGAAAAGCTCAAAATAAGATGATCAATTACTGAACATCTTAGACATGCCCTGAAATGCAGCCAAGGACTCAGCCTTACAGCTATCAAATTCGTACTTTATTGACCAAGTTTACAAATCTAAGATCATGACAGTCAAGAGGTCTCTCTTCCTAATATGTAGCTTCAGTTTGTCACTTTATCCTCAAAGACTTAAAAAACTGCTCAATACTAGTCCAGCTTTTATTTGTAGTTTAACTACAGCTGACTTTTGATTGAATTTGACAATGTATTGATCAAACACATGCAATGACAATCAGGACTGTGGTTATTTTGTCCTCGTTATTGACTAATAACCACCACTCTAAGGACTATATTGTTTAAAGAAACCATTTTTAAGAACTACAAATACCCCTAAGAGTCTGTTTTTACAGGTATGATTCAGCAACAACATTTATATGAAGTCTTATGACAGCGTAAGCCATTAATAGCAAAAGCTACAGAACAAAAAGACAGGTAAAAGCAAAAGAAAACCCACAACAGTTGGAAGAACAAATTCTGAACCCTACCTGCATTTCACCTTAAACAATTATAAAAATGAAAAATTGATATTATTATACTTATAAATTTCCATTTGTATAATTCAGATGTACTTAGAATAATAAACCTGAAGAAGATTAAAGCAGAACAATGAAATAATAACAAAACTGAGTACTGAAGCATCAGTGACACTTGGACTTTCTTGGAAACCTCTATCCCAAAGAATATGAGACTTAAGTAAAAAAGCTCAAGGCAGGCATGAAGGTAATGCTCCATGAAGTTCTATTTTCTTTTAATCTACTGAATAAAGAGTTGTTCCACTGTTACAATAATACCTACCAGAGAGTACAACCTCAACAAGATCTCCCTCATGTATCTCTTCTGCTGATGTAATTCGTTGCAAAATATTATCTGAGTTCAGGTCATGGCGGAACAGGAGAATTTTGTCATACATGCCAAAGAAACCACACTCTGGGAACTGCAACAGAAATCAAACTCTAAATTAATCTTCTTATTTTTGAGGAAAAAGCATTTCCTGAAAATTTCTTTTTTTAATATATATTTTTTTTAAACCTGAAAAAGAGAAGTGTTAAGATTTTTGTTTCTTTGGGTTTTTAATCTCTCAGACCTGCATAATCAGTCTGGCAAGCAAAAGTCAATGTGGGCCTTTAACTTGGATACCACCACCTGTAACCCTTATTTCATAGGCATTCTGGTCAGGCAGGTATTTAGCTCAAGAAACTCCAGCAGCACCTGCCACACTTCTCTTGAGGAGGAAGCCAGTTAAGATGCTCCATGCCATTGTTCTACAACAGTTTAGATCTACAGATATGAGAAATCCTGAGTAACGTGCTCCAGAGGATGCTGTTTCAGCAGGCAAGTTGGACTCTATGACCTCCAGTGATTCCTTCCAACATGACCCATTTTCTGTGATTCTGTGAGAAGAAAAACTTAAATGGCCACAAGGAAAGAAAAAAAATCCACGCAGGAAGCAGATACACTAAATAACATGCCCCTTTTCCATGACACATCACTGAAAAAAGCTTTCTCATTCTCTATTTTCCCTACTCTTCAAAATACTGTCAAGTATTAAAATGAAACTCTTAAAATGAAAAGCTTAAAAGCAAACAGTTCACAGGGGAAAAGAGCAGCACCCAGGCAGCTCCTTTGACCTTTTGGTTTAAACCAGAATTCAAATTTGAGGTGGGAACACACACACACAGAACAAAACAGGAAAAATGTTGGAAAAAATATGGAAAAGCTCAGAAGAACCTTTTAATTAATGATGTAACAAGTTGGTAATTTACATGTTACACGGTCAATAAGTATCTAAACTGCATGAAGCTTGTGGTATATTAATTGTTCTTAATTAAAATCATCAAAGATTTGTTCTACCAAATCAAAAACTTAATGAAGGTATAGAATCCATCATGCCCATTGTTTTCACGCTTTCTTCCTATTCAGAGAAAAAATAATGTCCTATTAACAGCAGCAATTTTATCTATCAAATAAATAAATCAATAAATATCAAGTTGATCTTCTCTGTTTTGGTGTGTACACACTACATAATTACACAACACAGAAAACTGAAGAAGTCCATGCTCCAGAAAGCATGCTGTCTACCTTGGACAGTCACAAAGAGAGGCAGAACTTGTACAATTTAACCCTTGCAAAAGCAAAAGACAGAACTGACAAATATATACTGACACAGATATTTAGTCCACAGCAAGAAAAAACTCATTTACTGGGCCAATGCCAAAGCAGCCAGCTGTTTCCTGTGTCTCTCAACTCACTCTCAGGTTTCCTATGTAAAAGCGCAAATATCCAAGAATATTCTGAAAACTACACTTTTTTAATTGCCCAAAGATCATTTTTAATAGGAAAAAAAATTTAAAACTTAAGAATTAGCTTTGCTGCCCAAATATGTGTCTCAGTATCTCGCAAGCATGCACAGGACTTAACTTTCTGTTTAGAACACAAAAAGATACAGCCACCAGTAATTCTTCCAAGGAAACTGACACCTCTTCATACCTGAAACAACTTCATAAACTTACTTTAAGCTCTAACCCAAAATCCCACTGTGCCTTGATTGACAAGAAAACAAGATCTATTTGCATTATTAAAATTAATGCTGTGAGGTTTTGTTCCTTGATACACTGTTAACTTCTGTTAATTGCACCATACTGCTGAAGAATTTAATTCTAATAAAAGGGATATAGAAATCAACATTACAACAGTATATATCTGCCTGCAGATACACATGACACTTTTTAATAACACCAATATTCATTTCAGCTGCCAGGAGGGACAACTCATGACTCAGGGAATCACGTGAACTATTGTCTCTTCGTATAAAGTTCACAGAACCACCTATGAACCACAGATTTTAAGGAAGCCTCTAAGATATTTCATAGGTTTGAGTCTCTTTCTTTTGATAAAGACATGTCTTTCTCCTTTTTTTTTTTTCTGTTTTCACTCCTTAAGACCATAACCCTGTCATGCAGCTGCCAGAACCTCCCTACACATAATCTCCCACCTCAGTAACCACAGGTCACATAATCATCTGCCACGCAGCACTTATCTTAATTGCTATGGCAAAATATATTCTGCCTAGGCACCATTTACCCATTCTCATGTACAAATCTTGGATTTGTTAAAATGTTTTAAAATACTACATTAATTTTCATTACTAAAAACCATTAGCTGAAAAAATAAAGTTACAGATAAACACTCAAGTCCTCTTTGTGACAGCAAGTGTAATCACCAAAAATATGAGACATTACATCCTTTAGAAAGCAGCATCAACATTAATCCAAAGTTTGCAAATAATATTATAATAACTCTAAGATTTTGGTTTCCAAATAAATTCCAGACAAAGACAAAATTAATTTCGATGGAGTAGAAATATTGTGACAAAAGCAAAATCATCCAGTACAGATTGTTGTTACTGTTGATATCAACTCCCTCATTCGGTTCTCCATTAATTAAATTCATCTTTTAAGCTGTGTATCACAAATGCTTCTCATATTATCAGGATATGATTTACTGCCCTCTTCTTCCAAAACAAATATAAGTACACATAAAAGAAAGATTGTCTGGTTTTGTAACTCTAACATCCAATCTCCTTAAAAGGTATTTCTTCTATTTACAAACTTGAGCTTTATCAGTGGCTTCTAGACTAAGATGCAGAATCACATTTTTCTGTGCATTGTGCATGCCTGATCTCCATTTCTGAAACAGTAACTCCAAAAGCTAAAAGGATGAGAAAGAGCCTGTTCACGGATATGGAGAGCTTCCGTTGCTAGGAGGTTTTCCTGAATCCATAAGAGGGACAGGCAGTAGCTGAGGAACCTCACAGCAGTACGGTCCTGCCTGTGAGGTGCTTGTCTGCACATTCACAAAGCAGAACAGAGGAAAACTGCAGGTGGGGGCAACCCACCAACACCCTGCCCAGGACCTCCCAGGCCTCTCACAGGAGCCATCAGGCCACCAAGGGCCCATCTCCACAAGCCAGGGGAGCACAGAGAAAGAAGGGTAGATAGGAACCCAAATTAAGAACTCCAGTGAAAAGATACCCTGGCCTTCACAGGACATCCTTAGACTCAGTTTCCAAACATACACTCATCAGGTAAGTCAACACTAGAACACCTTCTGGCCTGAGAGGGGTTGCAGTCCAACAATGGTACAGATTATAAGATGCTGGGAAATAAGGATTGTACAACACCTATGGAATGTTTACGGAGGGAAAGAGGTGATTCAGAGAGGAATAAACGTGGGAAAAAAAATGAGGGATAAGAAGATAAAAGAGGCTGGTCACCTGTAAACAGGAGCTGGTCAGAACAATTGTCTGATCATGCCCTGTGCATCATCAGCACCACCCATCCTCTATTCTCATTTAATTCAATTCCTAGCTATTTCCCCAAATGATTTTCTCTCATTCTGAGCCCATGTGCGTGGATGGGGGGAGTCCGACTGCCAGCAACCAGAGCAAGAGCACTCTGTAATGTCACTGACTGGAGAGGTCAGAGTAAGTGAAATCAAGAACTTGAATATCCAGGTGTCAACAACGGCAAAGACCAAGATCCAGCAGCTGCTACTGGGCAGAGAGTGCTTGAAGCCAGCTGCTGGAGACACACACTTTTTTTTTGTACTTTACTGGTGGGTGAGAGGGTATGTGCCTGTATGATTTTTTCCCCACTAACAGACCTCCATCCTGAACCACCAGAGACTGATACAGCATGGGACTGCAGGTGCTGCTTGTGTTCATGTGAGCACTCACAGACACACCTGATCTGTTGGGATCTGTGTGTACACACACATGTGTTGCACACCTGTATCCAAAAGCTAGCGCCTATCAGGAATACATGGTCAGTCTTGCTGTCTGTGACTGCACATAGGGACAGAGCTGCAGCAGCCTCCAAATTCAATCATACCTAATAAAATTTTTCAAGTTACATGAACTACTCCTGCTCTTTCCTTGTACACTTCGCTCCCATCCCCACCAAAAAAAAAAAATATCCCCAGTTACAAAAGAACAGGCCCTACCGACAAGATGCCTCCCTCCCAACTCCTTTCCACACACTCTGCTCAGATTCCTCTCCTCTGTCCCCACTCCAGCCCTGTGCACCCAAGCCATGGAAGCGCTGGCTGGCTGCCCTCCCCAGGGCCAGCTCTGATGAGCTGCAGGTGGCCCAGCAGAGCCCTGTCTGAGGCACTTGGCCGGGCCTCCATGCAGGGAGCAATCAGCTCCAACCAAGCCGCTTGGCTCCTTCCAGGCGTGCGGCGCCCTGCTCTCTCTTCCGCTCCCCAGTCCATTCGGGAATAGAGCATTCCTCGCTAGCACCTTGGCCAGAAGGCTATGTGCAGACTGCTGGCCAAGAATAACCTCATCGATTAACAGGGGTTTTATTTCAAGTGGTATCTTTAACAGAATTTTTACGCAAAGCTTAAACTATGTTCAATAGTTGAACTATATTCAAGTTGTACACTACCAAATTCTCCTCTCTTGTACTGCAGCAAAGTACAGCTTTTATAGCTTTCCTTATGCTCAGTTACATGAAGCTGTTAAGGAAGAACATTATCCAGCTCCTTTGAAGTATTAAGAGCTCATAATGTAAACCTGAAAACAAAACTCAAAGCCGAATTTTTTTTAAGCCTGTTTTATCTTACAGAATTACACATCTATTACTTTCTTGCATAAAAGCCTAATGTATCTGCACAGTTACTCAGAAAATACAAACTGCTAATCCCAGAATTACTAAGTTTCCTACAAGCAAAAACACAACTGTTCCCAGTCTTAACAGTTCCAAAAGAGCATCTAGTGACAGGAAGTCGCTTGTGGGAAGTCTATGTATGTACTAGGTTGTGCCAAAATTAATCTCTGGTACACCAATATCATCAACTTATATCAAGAATATATGTAATTCTTAATACTGGAGTGGTACTAGCACAAAAAACACAGCTAGTGCATTATTGCAGTTACACTGAAAATAAATCATTGGTGTTATCTAGCATGCTCATACTGTAAGTATTACAGCATATCTAGTTTTGATTGAGGGTGCATTACATCGTCTTTTTTATCCAGAAAAACTCAACCAACGTACAGCAGTCAGTATTGCTGAGTGAAACACAATTGAGGCGTCTTTCTATCTTGGCAGTAACTGAAAAAATCCCTTTACTTCAAGTTCCAGGAGTTACTTTACAAAGTTCTGGACTAGTCGCCAAAAATTCACACTAGGGAAAAGTGTAGGCGGATATTGTTTCAAGGTCCAATATCTCATGACCCGTCATAACTCAAAACAAATGCTTCAAACCACTGAAAGTTAATTCCAAAGTCTAATGGTCCAAAACACCACTGGAAAGTCTCTTCATTCACTGAAGTCATCCATCCTGCATCCCTACCCAGCTATTCACTCCCACTCTTTAGAATTATGTGCCAAGTCACATTATCACACAGACAATTAGCTTCAAACATGTTGCAGGAGATCTTTCCCTCACCAGATGCCTAAGTACAGACATACTTGGACTACTGCTTGGCCAGGTTTTCCAGCATAAAAACCCATTACCACGCTGGAAATGCTAATTGCCTCCCATGTAACACCTCTGGACCCCCAGTAACTCCCAGCTTCCACCTTCTGACAAACACGTTTGCTTCTCGTGCCTCAACTCATGCTAAGTCTCTGCATTACTTAGCTCCTATGAAGAAAATGGTCGACAAGTCAAGAAGGCAGAGCAGTAGGAGGAAAACAGATTTGAGCACATCTGAACAGAAGAGATGATCTGCATTCATTTCAAANCTCGTGCTAAGTCTCTGCATTACCTAGCTCCTATGAAGAAAATGGTTGCAGAGTAGTAGGAGGAAAACAGATTTGAGCACATCTGAACAGAAGAGATGATCTGCATTCATTTCAGACCCTTTCAAAAACAAACACCATGCACTATCACAAGCTTAACCTGGGGAAAAACCCAGAACACTGGTTGCAGTATTGTTACTTATTTATTAAACTCAAGTTGTTACTGCAAGAGCTGTAGAGATCAATTTGTAATATGGATGGATTGCAATATGATCCGTGTAATGCAATGATAATACGAAAATGGAATCTAATCAGCAAGACAAAAGGAACACCCCTTTGATTTTGCCAAATGGTGGCTTCGGGTGGGTTTAGTCAAAAAAGCTGTCCTAGAAAAACTAGGCGGGAAGAGTAAGAAAGAGATTGCATGGATAAAGCATCAGTACTCAATCAAAAAGAATGGAACAGTTAAAGGATCATGAGAATTTCTGGGAAACATTCTAAGGTAGGGGAGCAATTGGTCTGTTTCAGAGCAAAATGTAACAAAGGCACCAGAGGAAATATATACAGAGAAGGAGAATGCTGAGTATGACTGAAAGTGAAAATTATGGAGGACAGGCCTGTGGACCATAAAAGATAGAGAAGTTGCAGAAACATGAAAGTAAAGATTTGTAAGTTCACTGAAAAAGTTACAACAAATCTTGCAGGTACTGACACTACACAAGTAATAGCATAAATAATACTATAGTAATCAAATGCTTTTCATTTATAGCTCTAATCAGAATAAAATTAGGTAAACTAGAATACAGCATTTAGAGACTGCTGTCCAATATAATTCTCCGTTTGCAGGCAGTGGAACATTGCCCCATGCAAGCTTCCAGTTTTAAGTCAGTAATCCCTTTGTTCTACTTCATGCAAGGAATGAAGAAACAGTATTCCAACACAGAACACGATTAAGAACTTGCCTCTGTAGTATCTGATCATTGTGCAAGGACACAGACTGTCTACCTGCTACAAGCCTTTCTGCTTCTAAACACTGTCCCTATATTCCAGCAGCCATTTGTGTTAGGTTCCTCTTCAGATTGGCCCTGAGAACTGTATGTCTGATACTCTAATGCACAGCAACCTAGACAAGCAACGAACAGAGAAGACCATGAATGTACTGGAGACCACAGCAAGATTTTTTTTGAAGCATCCCTATGAAGTCTAAAGTTTGGATTCTCTGAGGACTTCTATTAACCATTCCAATACACAGCAACCCTAACACAGTGCCTCCCAAACTTAACTTTAAACTTGAAAAAATTTGAAGAAAAACACTTAAAAAGAAAAAACATCTCCTGATGTTTAGAACATCTGTAATAGAGCTAAGAGACACACCAAATATTTGCATTACTCATCTCACTCTCCTTGCAGACACATGCCTCTTTAGTTTCAGTTCTGCTGATGCTGCTTCTAATTACCCTTCTGCAAAACCTGAACAAGCTACACTGAACACCAGTGTTGACAGCAGGAAACACAGAAAAGCAGAGTCCTAACCAACATTTTTGATACTGTAATTGTAGCCTCAAATACAGTTAGGCAGGTTGTTCAAGCTCCCAAGTAAGTGAAGAAGGAGTCCTCAGAGTTCTATTTTGTTCCAGATTACGTAGAGGAATACAAGTCATGTTTCAGACTGTGGAGTAAGGAAATGTCTGTTTAACGCTAGTAAAGACAACGCTTAAACAAGAAGAAAAGCTATCAATTATTATTCCAAGTTAAAAAAAGGTATTTCTCCCTATTCATTAAAGAAATGTAGTAGTAAGTAGCTACTGTTAAGTACAGAACTATCACAACAACAAACCACACAGTACCCTGCAGTCAAGACAAGACAGTTTAAGCAGGCTGTGGAATACCAGAGGAAAGGGAAGCTTTAACACTGTTCAATCTCAACAGCATACCCAGCAGCTTCCAAGTTTTTAACTGGAAAAAGCCAGCAAAGCCATTCAGAAGACTACTGAAGAATGCAGTTCACAATTTTCACATTAGGTATATACTAATTCTAGGACATTTAACAGTCTTGCAACAGTCACCAGGTCCAAGAGGAAAAAAAAAGTCAAGGCAGGACATACTGCTGTCAAATACAGAGTACAGGGAGAATATTGCCACTCGTGCACGAGCTGCAAAACTACTTATGAAAGATGAATCCACCACACATGAGGTTGTTTCCTCATCAGTTTGCTGCCTGCAACGTTTTCACTGAGCAGTCACTCTCTGGTAGCGTCAGCTGCAGGAGAGCAGAAACTGAAGCAAAGCCGGAAAAAAGGAAAACTGATCGTGACATTCTCATCAGCTTTGCAGTAGATTAGGCTTAGCATGTAAGAAGTTTAAGCTATAACAAGACCTCAAGTTAAACTTCTAGCTGAGCCTGCCAAAAAACAGAAAGGAAAGAAGAAAAATAAGTGCAAATGTACTTGTTTTCATTTTTCTTTAAGACAGAAGACAGGAAATATGCAGATGTAAAGAGAAGAAGCTGATATAGAAAGAAAAAACAGCCCCTAAAATGGCTGCATAAAGGTACACCTAACATGCATGGTACATGAAAAAAAGTTGACCCAAACAACACATCTCTTCAGAAAGGAACTAAAATGCTGAATTATATTTTGGAAGTTATTATTAAATTGGTTTGTTTGACAACTAGTTTGTAAAAATATGAAAGACGCAGTCAGTTGTGAGATGAGGAAAAAAAGATACACAAGCATATGCAAAAAACATATAATGTGCTTATGTTTTTTCAGGCTATTAGAGGAAAAAGAATTATATAATAAAACTAACCAACAATAAATATCACAATTATCACAACAATGAAAAACATGGAGAAAATTCCCTGATCTTGATGGAAAACAGCAATTATTACTTATTTTACGAAATACTATTAACTTCTTTTCAGGCTGCTTCCTGGGATCTAAGCTTCCTAACCTAAAGATAAAATTTGGATGCAAAACCAGCATGATCAGTGTTACTTCCTTCCTAGAAGGACAGAATTTGCAACAAGGTAGCCAAGACACAAGGGATAAGTGTGCTAAGGTTCTTTTCTTTCTCAACCCCCTCCTATAGAAAAACTATATTGATATGTAAGAGTAACACATATATTCAGTATGCAGAAAAACAATACTAAGACATTATTAAGTAATGGGTGGAATCTTACTAGAAACAAAAAGAACAGCTAGTATCAAGTCTGTGGCCCTGCAAGGTATGTCTGTAGCCACAATTGGTCCTGCCACTGTGGCTGGCTATACAGATCCAAGAATATTCCTCAACAGTACCAAGAATAAGCTAGTAAAAACCTAAGGTATCAGTGACAACTGTTGAAAGGAAAAAACTGTACATATTGTGAAAAGCCATTCCTGCAGAAAATTTAGATCTACATCTTCTTTTACTTCACAAGTGAAAAAGTAAGAGGAGGGTTTATTCCTTTTCAGTTAAAAGCTCCTCCCTTGAGAGTTACGAAAACTTCTTTCTACACAATTGCAAATACCTAACATAGATCTTTGTCACCATACCAAACTCTTGGCATATCTCAGTTGCCATCACTGTGCAGCTTGTGTTGGCAAACAACTGTTGCCATCAGCAGAACACGGTAGCATTATACCATACCTTCTGGTAAACTATTGAGCACACGAGGTCTTTGACAGCAGAGAGGGACAGGTCCTGAGCTTCAATGGTGACAGTCTCTCGAGTGAGACCAATCTGCAGAAGGAAGGAGATCCCATGCATAGAGCCTCGGGAGTTGGTGAGGCTCTGGGTACTGAAACTGCCATTGGAGAGTCGACTGGAGAGCCCCGACTGGGGACTTGAAGACAAAGTTGGGGTCTGTGGTGCAGCAGCATGACAGGTAGGTGGGGAAAACTTCTGTAAGGATGGGGGAGAAGAGTCGTTCGCTGACATCTGACTTGCTTTACTCTGCCAAGAGCTCCCTAGTAGTCAAATTCTAAGCAAAACTCGTTTATCAGTTCTTGGTTTGAAATAAAAACCAGGATAATGTAAGTTTCCCTTTCTTAGCTCAGTAAAATGCTCCTGACCAGTAAAACTGAAATTTCCCTTTCATTTGGTGCAAGCCAAAGAGAAAAATAATTACAGCTGCAAGTTACTTTAAATTAAAGGTTCTCTTTCTGCAGTTACAATCAGCTGATCAAAAGCAGATTGCCTGTCCTTTAGCACCACATCCAGACACAGAGGCTTACATAAAGGCCTCACAGAAACACATCAGCTTCGCTGTTTTATACTTGTCCTTCATTTTTACTAAAAAACAAAAGCTGGAGAAACAGATGGAAATAGATGTTGGCAATTCATTAAAAGTATCCTTGTTCACCTAATGACACAGATCATATCTTAAATGAAGACCCATCTTCCTGCAGATAGCCTTTTACAATGGAAAAAAGTGTATCCTTGAGCAACAACAGAAGTCCACGTATGTGATGAATCTATTCCTCCTTCAGAAAGTCTTCTCTGAATTCACAGGACACGGTGAACTTGAAGATCAATGAAAATATCCGATTTCATTTTTATAAAGTATTTTAGCTCATGAAATGGAGGAGCACAATGTCTGAAGACACAATCACATTAAATGTAATCTCTAGCATCACCCAGATAATCTCCAGCATTTTGAAATGTTGTACTCTGCCTGTAGGGGAAAAGATGAAGTTGTTATTTCACATGAAATACATGAAGCCACATACCCATTCATAACCACTCTACTTTTATGCAGCAGGATACCAACTCCTTTTACTCAAATATGTTACTTTAGAAGCATTTCATACTTTTAAGTTAAACTTAACTGCTTTCCCACTGTATGATATACAAGAAAAATCAGATCTAGCACTGTACATCTATATCGAGAAGCTGGTGGGTAGGGAAGGAAATTCATTAAATGCTTAGAAATGTCAAAAAAAAATTAGATAAAAACTCAAACTCTACAGTGGCAGCATGTACTCAGGGTATCATTTTAATACTGTTATTCAAGAAAACTGAAGAACGACTTGCACAAACTCCAACTACAGGAAGATATGCAAAGCATACAATTGAGCATTGGTTGGTTCCTTTGAAAAAACATTAAATCATTTAATAATATTCACATGTCTGATTAAAAAAGCAAGTCTGCTACAACCTTTGAAAATAAGTATTTTCATGAGCATGGGCTTGAGACACTTGTTACAAGATGTTGTGCTACCTGATTCAATATTTCAAGCATCTCATGAGCAGCTGAAATGTTTGAAAAGAATAATTTCAAGTTTCCCCATGCAACTTCTGCCACAGGAAAAGTTTTCCATGGATGAAAAAGTGGTCCAAATACATAGATACTACATATTGCTAACAGTTTTTAAGGAGCATTGATCCATACAGAATACCAAAATCAGTAAGCTCACATTTTTTTTCCTTCCCTTATGCAAAAAAAAAAAAAAAAA
>VYXF01008307.1:0-21094 GCA_013397295.1 Polioptila caerulea
TTGGTAGCTCAGGGACTGCAATGATGCAGCAACATTTTAGGCCAGCATGTGATGTTTGGGTGTCTTAGTTTCCCAAAGATGGAGTACATTTCTACCATTTTAATGAGCCCAAAGGAGAGAACAGATCGGGCAATATATTCTGTATATTATATAAATGTGCACAAATCTTTCCAGGAAACTGAGGCTTATAATTTGATACAAAGCATACTTATGTGTTTATCCTTACTAACAACAATTTTCATGCAAACAACAGATACCAAAACATTCAGCTGCAAGGACAGCTTTGGGATTTGCACATGTAAGCACAGATGTACACCTGTGGAGCTCTCCCTATTGAAAATGTGGTCCAGCTAGTGCTCTGGTTCATATGGGAGGAAGAATTAAGAGGCACTCATTTGCAAAATTCTAGGGATATGCAGTTTCATGTAATAAGATTTTGAATCATACTAAATAATAGGAACATGTTGTCATCATGTGTGAGTTTTATATCACCAGATTAATGCCTAGACATTTTCTTCATCATTGTAACGTGTTAATGACTTCCATAACATCTGAATACACCCAAACAACTTCAGACAACTTAATGATTTATAAGTTTACAAAGATTCTTTTGTACTTACTTTTTATCTTTTAAAAAATAAAGTGTTGTCAGAAAACTGTAAAACCTGGCCAAGTAAGGACCTCAATGTTACCTGCTGCCATAATCATTTATTAAGTATGATTATTATTATTATTATTATTGTGATTGTTAATACTGTTGATAATCCTGTGTAGTCTGTGGAAGAACAGCCACTGGTGGGACAAGATCTCTACATAGATGTCAGGTATCCGATTTTTCCAAATTACCTTGTCAACCAAGAACTGGCACTTGACTTGTTTCTTCAGTGCTGTGTCCTGACTATCCTTGGAAGATGCCCTGGAGGAAGTACTGAAAACTGACGTTTTGTAAGGCAAATGGAAGTATTTTAAGCGATTTTTTCTATCTTCACAGCTCTTAGAATTTCCTAAAAATCAACAAGCAAAGCTAAGTGATTTTTTTCAGAGCTCAGCAATTCCTCTCATTTACATGTGTGTGAGGGCACTCTCTTGATCTTAAGAAATCTTAATGTAACAGAATCTTCATCCCCAAAATGGCAATGAAGAACACTGCTTAAGTCAGCACACATTTTTATAAGCTAACCTTTGCAAGGCAGTAACTTGTGAATAGCAATTTCTCATTTCCCCTGCTATGCTGCAATTTAGTCCTCTGGAAACACATTTTAGGTAAATTTACCAAAGGCAAATGTAATGATGAGGATGATGATGATATATTAGGAGATCCCAAGCTGGTTAGTTTTCAGAGGCAATGGAAATTTATCAAGAGCAGTAGAACAGCCTGTGCTAGCCTCTGGTCACAAGATAAAAAGGTGTTTATTTTTAAAAACATGAATGAGGATTGAGCGTCATAATCTATTTTCCACACTATTGCACCGAGGTCGAGGAACCTTTGGTGCTGCACGGGGGAAATGCAGCATCCTGGATGCCCAGTGCTCCCCAAACACCAGCAGAATTTCAGAGCCAGAACTGAAATAAAAACCCCCAGTAAGGTGAGCCAGTGGGTAACTGTTCCTCTGAGATGCCTGTATTCAGGATTGTCATGCGGATGCCACACCTGCTGTCTACTCAATCTATCATATAAGAGATGTAACAGCCTATGTGACAGTGAGTTTGTGCTTCACATACTTTTTTTTTACTAATAAACTTGTTTCCTCTGGGGAAGTTTTTAATCTATGTTAGTTTAATTATATCCCTGACAGTGAGTTAATTTTAGTTTCCTTGTAAACCTTTATGTGCTTTTAAACTTGTTTTTGGCTTGAAGTGCTTTTGAAGAGATATAAATTGAGCTGAAAATATTCCAAATCATGAGAGAAACTACCTACAGAAGATGTCACACCTTGTCAAAAGTATCAGTACAATTATAAGTGTGTTCCCATTTCTATCTGGATAATTTCACTTCACAGGAAGGTTTCTGCTTTGTAGCAGTGATGTAAAATACTCCCATTTTATTTCCCTGGGGTAGCAGTGGTCAGAAGCTCTGCTATGACTTGTTGGCCAGTTACTAGGTGGGGGGGGAGAGGAGTGTTCATCCAGCACTTAGTAGAAAGCTATGTTGGCTACATAACTAATTTCACTAATGGAACATAAATTTTCACTAATGGATTCCCACCAGAAATATTGTAATAGGTAGCAGCTCTTTCATAATACACCATTTCTGGCTGTGAACAGTTAGAAATTACAATATAATTCTGGATAATATGCCAGAACAACTGATTCTCTTTCAGCTCAAAGATACCAAATGCAATTACTATACATAAAAATACCTGAAAATAGACAGATTAAAATACAGTCTACCTTTAGATAGAGCCTTTACTCCACCAGAGTGACATAAGCAGCCTGAGAGCAGAGAGAACCAAGTTCAGAGTAGCAATGGCTGCAGACAGAGAAAATATGGAATTACTTGGTAAAGTACTAATAGTTGAGAAATGGAGAGATGTAACCCAGGAGCTGAACTCAATACATTAAAAGGATTAACAATTGATACATATTCTCATATTGCTATTTGCCCATGTTAGATAACTGTAATAGATGTAACACTTGAGCGTATGAAAAAAGATCAGTGTTTGGCAAATATAATTACTGCTTCAAGAACTGTGAAAAGCCCCTGAAAATCTGAAATCTATCATATTGTAAGCACTAATGCCAGAAAAGACAGAAATTAAAAATATCTCATCAACAAACTTACAAGCATCACAATTTTTAAGCAGAGAGGCAATCTCCTAAACCAGACCTCAGCTAAGTTCAGAAAGAAGGATCAGGTAAATGTGTCTGGCAAAAGGCCTATTTTACTGCCCCTAGTTAGTGATTGAGGATGCAATATATGTGTATAAATACATAAAGTAAGATTTGAAAATCTGAGTATGCTTATTTACAAGTCCAGGGATTACACTTTATAGTCAAATAATAGCAACATCAAGACAATGTTACTATTGAAACATCCAGTTCAGCCACGGCTTTGGTATCTATGTACATAAACAGACATACAGGGAGCTCTATCATCTGAAAATCTGGTGTTGACAAAATTCTTTGTCAGGTGGGAGGAAGGACAAGAGGCACCAGTCTGCCTGTAAAATCCTAGAGAAATGGAGCCCCTAATAACATAACATAATAACATAAATATGGACCATACTGCAAACAACTGTAGCTGCAAAAATAAGGTGGCCTCAGGCTACCAATACAGCTGTTTTCTATCTCAACAGGGAGTTTAATTGCCGTGGTTTCAAATTTAAACAGTCCAGAGGCCTTGTTGCTATGGCAGCATCAGCCCTCCACTTCAGAAATCCAAATATATGTGATGCCATTCAAGTCCTTCCACGGTTATCCATTTTATTTCATAGTAAGATGTTAGAGAGCCAGCATTTAACCACACTAACACAACCACCGTGTTGAGCAGAGTTAAGGGTATTGCTCTTAGGAAATCCATTTCAACAGCATTTAGCTTGATGACAAGAACTGTGACTCATGACACTGAAGAATGTTTTCATGCCTAATAATAGGCTGCAATTAATATTTTTCCTGAAAAACAGTTTCTGCTGTTACATAAGCCTGCAGATGATGATCTCAGGGACTACAATGGTATTTTTATTCCAATCAGTTAGATGGCAGAATATTCTATAAAAGTAGAAGTGGGTTTTATTTATACTTACATGAGTCTTATTACTGAAGGTGCACCTTTCATCCTCAGTGAATTCATCCCATCTCTGTTTCTGAGAGTCAGGACAATGTTAGCTAAAAGCTCTTGCAAAATTGTGGATCTTGCCAACCTCTGGAATATTTCTGCAAAGCATGGCACTGATACATGTGACATACTTGTATGTATATTGACTCAGCTGAGAAAAAAATAGCCTTTCTTTTTTTAGATTTTCACACTATTCAGTTGTTTTCCTCTGTCAGGGAACTCACAGATGAAGATTTTTAGAGATTTTTATGGAGGCCTGCAAGCAGGATAATTGCACTCTGCTTTCTCAGTTTTCCATTTAGTGCTTTCAGGCTTTCCTGCGTATGTTTTCTTCTGAATGAGGACTACAAGTAGCTGTGTATCATTTGTACATCTTTACCAGCATCCCAGAAACATCTCTTTATTTCTCAATCAGTAACTCACCAAATCCTTTACTTTTAGATCAGATTTTAGTTTATGTTTTTTTAGTATATGTTTGGGTTTTTAACTTTATATAACAAAATTTTGTTGCCAGGACTTGCAGGTCTTTGTAAATGCAGCAATGAAGACATGGGCTCCCCAGTGTGTTGATGTTAAGACTGAATTGCACTTAATTCCTGTCAATTTCCATGACAGAAAAATGGCATTTGGCTTTGGGTTCTAGTGGAAAGAACCCTCTGTTGCAACCCTCTGTTCAAGACTGGAATTGCTAAAGGGCAAGGAAATCTCCATGTGCATACTTTATCGAGAAAGTATTTGTCTACCATATACAAGATTTGACATCTAAAAGAAAGTGAAGGCAAAGTAGACAAGTCATGAAATCATAGGCTGATTTGGGTTGGAAGGGACCTTAAAGATCATCTAGTTACTGCCTCCCTGCCACGGACAGGGACACCTTCCATCAGACCAGGTTGCTCAAAGCTCCATCTGACCTGGCCTTGAGCATTACCAGGGATGGGGCATCCACAGCTTCTCTGGGAAACATTTTCGAAGTGTCACCACTCTCATAGTACAGGATTTCTTCCTAATATTTCATCTAAACCCCTTCTGTTTCAGTTTAAAGCCCTTCTCCCTTGTCCCATCCCTCTGTGCCCTTGTAAAAAGTCCCTCTCCATCTTTCTTGTAGGCTCCCTTCTGTTACTGGGAGGCTGCTATAAGGTCTCCCCAGACTGACAGATTACTGAAATTACTGGTTGTAAAGTGTCTACTTGAACTATTTTCCAGTCATGAAGTATATATTACTGATTAATTAATCATTTATATCCTTAATGCTAAACGTTTACTTAAATTAATAAAAAGGAGTAAGAAAGTTGTAGCTAGGATACTGAAAGACTTTTTTTTTTCTATTAAAAATAAAAGCAGATACTGCAGAAGTCTTTAAAAGAGCTACAGAATTTGTTCTGAGGGCAGTAAATCTGACTTTTATCAAGCAAATTTGTAGGAACTAGAGGAGAGAATAAAATCAGACCATGGGCAAAGTGTAAATATGAGATATAGGGGAAACACCAACTCAGATTTCTTTTTAGTTTCAAGTTTATTGCAGTTTTTTGAAGGTGTCAATGAGCAGATGACTACAGTTGTTCATACATATGGATTTTCAAAAATATTTCAAAAGATTTCTTACCAAAGGCATGTAAAACTATCATGAGCTAAACCAGAAGATCTTTTTGGGATGAATATCATGTTGAAAAATAGAAAAAAAATGTTGGAGTTAATATTCTGTTTTCACAAATATATTTTTCATGTAATTAAATTCTTGCCGTTGATCTAGAAAAGGTTTTACTTGAGCTGAGGAGGGTGCTGATAAGAATAGCAATGTTGATCTGCAAAATGGAGCTACTCCCACAGAAAAAGAGTGAGCCATCTCAAGACCATCAACTTGGAAAACACACTGTGGGAGGGAAGGGGGAGAGATGTGTTAAATTTTATAATACCACAAGTAGTACAAAGAAGGGAATTGAGGAATAGCTGTTCACTATTTCTCACAATATGAAAGCTACAAAATACTCAGTGAAATCATTTGGTATCAGGTTTATAAGCAAACAGAGAGAGAAGAGTAGGCTCCAGTGAGACCTCATTGTGGCCTTTCAAAATAAATGGGGGATTAGATTACAGAAAAGATGGGGACAGACTTTTCAGCAGAGCCTGTAGTGATAGGACAGGGGATGAAAGTTTTAGGCTGAAAGAGGGTAGATACAAACTAGTTATAAATTTTTGTTGGATTTTTAATTTTTTTATTTTTTTTACCATTGAGGTGATAAAACACTGGAGCAGATCACCCAGAGAACTGGAAGATGCCTCATCCCTGAAGATGTTCAAGGTAAGGTTGGATGGGATCCTGAGCAACTTCATCTAGTTGAAGATGTCCCTGGTCACTGCAGGGGAATTGGACTTAATGACCTTTAAAGGTCCCTGGTGACCATTTGAGGTTCTAAGGCACTGTCACCTTAGTGACTGTCACCTCTCCCAGAAGAGAGCAGACTCCAGCAATTTGCATTGCATGAGAGATGTGAAGGCCCTTATGGAGGCTTTGAGTCATTATTTGTGTTTTATAGCTGTGAATAAGTAAATATATACCTCTCGCTCAGCTTAATTCCACAGGCATCATTCCACACAGCTACATATGATATGTAGGATGGATTCCAGGTTTTGTTTTGTTGTGTGCATGAAACATCACAGATTAGCGAGTTCCTTTTGAGAGACTCAGAGCAGATGTTTTTATATGGCTGGAGAGCCAAACCGATCACAAGAATCATTCTGAAAGTTTGAAGCTAGAAACGTGGGTGAAAAGAAGGAAAGGCTTCTTTCATCCACTGTGGCTCTGTTTTCCCTTCTTCCCTAAGCCAGTTCAAGAAGATAAACTTTTACAGTTTATTCACTTGCAAGAACTATTAGCTCCTAAGGTGGAAAAAAGCTGCCCCTTGGAAGGCATTAAATTCCTGATGCATCCAGCTGAGCTGCTAATGTGATCAATCTCCTGCAGTAAACAGTGCTGGGCTCAGCATCATTCTGCATTCAGCCTTATCAGCCCGCTGAAGTTTGGTCCCTCTTGCAAATCCATAGGGTAAAGCTATCATCTTATATTGGCAACACTCCCTCCTGTGTAGTGGGTCATGTCTAAATACATCCAAATGCACCATCTGGCTTTTGAGTTTAGCAGCAGGTATTGGCTTCCTCTGAAGAGAAAGAATTCAGTTTAAAAAACAGCCAACACTTTGCTTATTTGGGTGTGAAACTGAGGTAAGTACACAAATTTTTTAACCTAATGACCAAACTAGCTTTGGCAAATGAAAACAAAAGACAACAATGCTTGGGGTAGGATTAATATGTCTTGTGTAGTGTGTACATTAGATCTCTAGAATGATATTTTCATAGGGTATTTTTCTTATATGTTTGTGAAAAGCAGACAGGTCTCTGGTTTTGACTGATTTCCACCTGAACTCAGACTTTTTTATTCTTCTCTCTGCTTAATTTCAGTCTGGTTTTCCTCTCTTGCAGCAGAATCATGGTTTACTCTTTCCCATCTAAACATCTATTCTTGACCTTATTTTTAATTCAAACCCTTCTCCATCTTATTTTGTTTCACTACAAGCAATTCCACTTTCCAGATCTTATAAACTATTTTCCCTCTCCTTTGCAACTCCTGGCTTGTGGAGGATTGGTCCAGCCCACTGCCTTCATTTTTCCAAGTCACATCTCAGAACCATTGCTCCTTCAGTTTTCTCAGCCTGGTCTAGGGAGGTACTAGGACTGAATTTCATAATGATTGGGATGTACACCCAAGTACAGGGGAAGGAGGAAGAGACAGACACCCACATTCAGACTGTGAAGGCTGCTCCCAGAACCAGGCATCATGCTTTTGGGTACAGCCTCAACCTCCTAAAATGCTAGCACCCCAAGGTGGATGANAAGGTAGACTGAATTTCATAATGGTTGGGATGCACACCCAAGTACAGGGGAAGGAGGAAGAGACAGACACCCACATTCAGACTGTGAAGGCTGCTCCCAGAACCAGGCATCATGCTTTTGGGTACAGCCTCAACCTCCTAAAATGCTAGCACCCCAAGGTGGATGAGATGCACACCCCAAGGTCCTGGCCCGGGATTTGGGGAAGGTCTTAGAGTGAGCTTGTGCTAAGGAACTTCAAGGTGATCAGATAAGGTTTTTAACCACTGGGACAAATTTCATTCAGCTGTCACACTCTACAGTTGCTTAGAATATGTAGAAAATGCACAGTGGGAAACTGGTGGGCTGGAGAGGTGGATCAGTATCACTTTTAATGTTTGTTCTGCTCTTATAACTGAGTGGTGTCAGTAAATGAGGAGTACTTTGTAAGGGCTGAAAACCCACCTGCTTTAGTAACCTCTGAAATACTGAGACTAACAACTAACACTTGGGGAAAGGGAGGGAGAGTAATCTTATTTTGCTTAGTAGCTACTGTAGAACATCAATCTCCTCTTTTTAGTCACTGCTTAAGGTGTCGTTGATGTTTTGAAGCCCCTACATAACGCTATTGATTAGAACAACTGCTAATTAAATCTGGTTGGTTTTGTTTTGGTGTTGATTTTTAATTTTTTTCTTTTAGAAAGTCACCAGTGTTTTTTAAAAAGCATTCAAGTATTCATCTCTCCACAGATTTTCTTATTCTTTCTGCAGAGTGAGAGCATATGCAGGCACAAGCAGAAATATCTTGAGTTCCCTGGAGAGGAGGAGGCCGTACTTGTTTATCACCTGTGACCCAGAAAGACAGAAGCCTGCCTTCTGCACAGCTTGAAGCAGGGACAGACCTGGTCCCTGAGTGACTAGCAAATGTAGCTGTAAACACTGCTGCACTGCAGAGATTATGGTCCTGCAGCCTGAATAACCATCATCACAACATGACATCAAATTGGGAATGAGAGACCTGGCAGAGGAGGAAGAGGGAAGAGGCCATTTGGGGATCAAAATTGGGATCCTAATCCTCCCCCTCAACTGTATCGCTGCTTTTTTTCTCAAGGGGCTTTTAATATTGAACATGTATTTGATGTAGTCATTAGTGCTGAGAAATTAGCAGAAGTGGTTGAACAGTCATGCTGTCCTACAGGTATTACATTACCTAGAAGATTTTAAAACAAAATTCTTAAGGTTTCCTTCTTGAACAAAGGTGACTCAGATGAGATCTTTACCCTTGGGCTGCAGATTACATTTCAGGCTGCCAGCCTGCAGGGAACATAAGAACTGATTATTCCTTTTACTGGAACAATTAAGACTAATGTGCAAGTTAAGAGCTGAAATGTCATCCTAAAGACAGGCTAGGAGCTATAATAGCTCCTTCCCTTTGAGCTATTAATCCATCGGCTAGATACCCAGCTAATCCCTTGGTGAATTATGCTAATTTCAGGAGATGTCTGACTAGCCACATATTTTATAGAGTCATAGAATCATAGCAGGACTTTGACTGGAAGGAATGTCTAAAGGTCATCTAGTTCCAACCTACCTGCCTTAGGCTGTGAGAACCCAGAGCTTGTCTTTGACTGCTCTGGGAGCTCAGGGACCGGTGCAGGGGGCCCAGAGGGCTCAGAAGCCCTGGCACCAAGCCCAAGACACCTGTGGTTTGGATTTTAGTCCATGGGAGAGATTACCAGCTTTGAAAGAAAAAATACAAGTCTCACAAATTTAAATAGAATAATAATAAGATTGTCACAGGGTGGAAAAGTAGATTTTGGGTTTTAGTACATGGGGGTGGTTAAGCCAAGATGGAGGGACCGCATGGCTTTTAGGCTTCTTCCTTCTTCTTCATCTCCTCCATGATTCTGCTGTGATGGTGGTACTTGCAATTNTCTTCCTGTGTCTTACCACCCTTAAAGTAAAGAATTTCTTCCCTATGACCAATCTACATCTGTCCTCTTTCAGTTTAAAACCATTTCCCCTTGTTCTATCACATAGGCCTTGATAAAAAGTTGCCCCACTCCTCAAGCCTGTCAAGGGTGGCATCCCTTTCCTGAAGTGTATCAGTTTTACCACTCAGCCTGGTGCTGGTGCAAATTAGCTGGGGGTGCACTCAGTGTCACTGTTCATGTCTTTGGTGAAGAGATTAAACAGCATTGGTCCCAGAATTGATCCCAGAGGAACACCACTTATCTCGGGTTTGCATCTGAACATTCAGGCATTGCCTGGAACTCTGGACACAGCTACCCAGCCAGATCCTTGTCCATCTAACAGTCATGCATCAAACCCTTATCTCTTCAATTCACAGATAATAGTGTTTGGAGGGACCAAATCAAAGGCCTAACAGGCATCTAGGTGACATCTATAGCCCTTCCCTTGTCCATTGATGCAGTCAGTCCATTAGAGAAGGCCACAGAGTTAGTCAGGCATGATCTGTCCTTGGAGAAACCATGCTGGCTGTCTTTAATTAACTCCCTGTTTTCCATATGTTTCATATGCAAAATCTTCTAGGAGAATCTGGCCCATGATCTTACTGCACATGGGGGTGAATCTGAATGGTCAGTAGTTTCCAGGGTCCTCCTTTCACCCATCATTTCTGGAGACTTTGCTTGACTACCATGATTTTTGAAATATGATGGAGAGTGGCTCAGCAACCACATCAGTCAATTCCCTCAGTACCCTGGGATGCATCCCATCAGGCCCCATGGATTTAGGTATATTCAGGTTCTGCAGGTGCTCTTGAACCTGATTGCCACATAACCATGGGTTCCTAATCAGCTTTTGAGAAATAAACTACTTTTTAAACTTGGAATTTGCTCTCTGATAAGTGACTCTGATAAGATACTGAATTATTAATAAAAAGAAAATCTTTATAATTTTCAGATAGCAGGAGCATAAGGTCAAAATTCTAATTTTTTCTTACTCAGAAAATTGTAGTTTTCTGAGTTTGATTTCCTATTTTCTGAGTATGTTTAAATCAGTTACTCTGTCAAAATCTATGATCTGTTGAAATCTGAGAAGATAACTTCTTTTAATTTTCATATCTCCTAACCGCACTGTATGTCTAAAAAAGTTGAATGAGAGAAAAAAAATAACAAATTCTTAAAAAGTAATGTTAAAAATACTTTTTTCATCATTTTTTCATTGTCTTATTCCTCTATTTTTCAAAAAATAGCTCCAGCTGAAATCTGGTTAAAATTAAATGTGCCAAATCAAGCAATACTAAAGAATTCTAACATGCATTATCTTGACCAATTTGGAGTAAAGTCAGGTGCTTACTATAAAAATATGGCCATCAAAATGTATCATGCCTTTAAAAAACAACAAAGAGGTTTGTTAGTTTCACCATTTATCCAGAGGAAAAAATATAAAGAGAGAATTATAAGGAGATTAGGTCACTTGATAGAGGGCAATCTTGTCTTTTTTTCTGGCCTCATTTCACTGAAAGGTTATAGCTGTAATCTAAGCCAATGAAAGCTAAAAAAGCCCCTGTAACTAACAAGTGTAATTTTTCCATGATAAGCCTCAGTTTCACTGGAGGGAAAATCTAAAAATCAAAGTATAGTTTTCAGGGTGAAAAACCCCAGGTGCAAACATGTCATCTTAAGCACCTCACGCAATGTGATTTCACCATACTCAGAACACTTTCAGAGAATGTATTGTTTATTTGTAATTCTTGTGTGATAAGAATGGATATTTTTTCCTTCTGTAGTTCAAATCTTTCTTCCACAGTATCTTTTTAAGTACTTTCTGAACAGCTCTTCTTTCACTTGAATTTTTATCCTTTCTAGATGAGACTGTCAAAAACTCCCAAGCTTGGCTTATTGCTGTTCTTACCAGAGTCAATACCCAAAGCACTCGGTGTTACAGCTTTTTGTCTCTTGAAGTCAGTGGGTGTCACTGTCTGCCTGACAGGTGCAGTGGAAAATCTGCACTGTCCTTTTTGGATTCAACTTTGTGTGGAAATTTACAACTGCTTGCATTTCTGGCAAACTGAAGCAGCAGGGGAAAAAAAAAAGAAGCTCTCATTTGGATGCAGAAAATTTACTGTGACCTTATTTTGGAATTTCAAATGAAATGACACAATCTTGGCCAAAAAAATTGCAACAGCCTGCATCTGCATTCCTTCCATACAGTTTCACAAGCAGCACACACATTCTTTCCCACTATGAGAGCAAGGCCAACATATAAACTCAGTAGAGTAATTATTATTCTCCTCCAGAATGCCTCTGTTGATTTTCAGTCAGCACAATCCATCCCAACACCATGCATAATTTAGCCATTTTAAAGGTAGTGAGGGAGCTCTAATAGGTTCACTTCCACGTAAGTACTTAGATTACTTCTATGCATTCTGAGTTCAGCCCTCTCTGAACTCTGCCTGAGAGTTAAGCTATTAAGAATTAAGCTATTACCATAAAAATAATGGTCTAGACTTCCAAGGAACCTCCTCTCTGAGATGAGGACAACTTGCTTTTTCACATTGGCTTCAAAAGTCTTATTTGTGTTGTAAAAAATAAATTGTGTCTAAAATAGAGAGAACGTAGCAAATTGATACAAAATATGTAATCCCAGCATCTGGTTCAATGAATATAAAGCACCTCATTTCCAGTGACCTGCTTAGTTCCATCAGTGGTTTACTCCTATGACTTATATTCTGCACCTCTTTCTGTGTGCAAACTCAAAGCCTTCTCTTTAGAAAATCACAGTAATTGAATGGATCCTTACTAACAAAGCACGAAAATTCTTTGTTTGCTGTATTTTGTATTTAAGTTCTTGACAAATGAAAAAAATACAGACTTTTACTTCTATGATCATGAAAATGTATGTCTACCTTAGATTATCTCCTAAAATGACTGGTTCTGATCATTCAACGAGGAACACAGATTTTTCCATTACTTCTCATAATGACCAAAATATTGGCCGGGTACCAAGAATCCCTTTTTATACTGTCTTCGGGAGGGAATGAGAAATCCATTCCAATTGTCTGAACCAATAAATTATGTACAGTGGCTCTGAGGACACACAGAGAATTCAAGGACTATGCTCTCCCAGGAATTTGGTGGCACTCATTCCAGTGCTAACTTGATGACCCTCCCAAGCACTTCCATGGTCCTCTAGCAGTTTTATATTCAAGTGCCACTTTTGGAGCACAGATGATCTTGGGCCTCTTTTGGAAGTAAAGGAACAAGATAGAAATCTCATGTTCCTGACTGGGTTTAGATGCCCTGCAGCCCCTTCCCTTGGTACCACAGGGATTTAGTGGCCTGTGTGCTGGAGGCCAGCCCTGATGTGGCATATCTGTGTATCCTGACAGGGATGCTGTGAAAAGAGCTGTGTGGGAAAGCCATGAGAAGCCTTGTCAAGGGCCTTCCTTTGCATGGCTGGAGAATTGCATTAAAGCTCAGGCAGTCACCCCTGGTTGTTGCCTGAGCTACACTGTACGTCACTGCCTGGTCACCTGGTACAGGCAGGAACAAAAAAAGACCCTGTTTGTGATGGCAGCCTCCACAAGGATCTCACTCCAGTCCTTTAAACTGTTGCCAGGAGCACAGGGCAGAAGTCTGGCAATGAAATTTGTGGCAGCTGAAGCCTTGGTTTTGCTGGAAAGAAGCCTGTATTTTAAATATCTGTGCTAGAAAGTTGTGTCAAAGCCAACATTGTTATACCCAGTTGTGTCTGGAAAAGGAGAGAAAGACAGATATGTACATAAGAAGCAGGAGCCATGAGCTAAGAAATAAGACCCATGATGAGTTCAAATTAGATTAAATTAGGGAAAGTAAAGTAATACTTTGGAGGAAAAGAATCCTGCCTATGCTTGTACAATGATAGGTTTTTAATTACCTATTATCACCAGGAAAAGACATCCTGCAGTCTCTACATTTACTGCTTTTAAAACATTAGTGGAAAGCAAAAGGCAAATCTAATGACAGGATTTATTGTGGAAGGAACAACTAGTGAAACAGGAAGCATCATTATGTTCCAATATAAATCCATTAGTAGTTTCTCTAAGAAGAGAGACTGTAGCTAAGAAAAAAAAAAAAAAAAAAGAAAAATGGAAAAAGGATGATCTTTTTCTTGCATTATCCTTGGTATGGTAGGAAACAACTTACGTGCTTTTTATCAATGGCCTGGATATGCTTTTTAGCTGTTTCAATCCCTTTGAAGCTGGCTGTTGTAGCTGTGAGTGGCACTTTGTGTTGAGTTTCTAGCATCTGGGCTCTTTCTCTCCAGGCCATTACATGGCAATTCTTACAGTACTCTTAAGGCAATTCTTACTAGACTGAGTTATGATTAGTACTAATTTTGGAAAAAGTAAATCAAACATATAGCTGGGAAATGGTTGTCACTGTCTGTGCCATGTCAGCTACATAAATAAATTTTCCATTTTGCTTTTCTTTTACTAGCAAACACCACCAGGGTACAAACTCATCCTATTTCATGGCAAAATTTCCAAATCCTTCCAGATAGCTGAAATTTCTCAGAAACTCTCCTGAACCAAGTAGGAAATGAGCTTGCAAAACCAGCAAATATTGGGGTTGCAGCAGCTACAAAGTTTCTGCACCAGTACAGTCTAACATTTAAAACAATGAGCAGCAGGGCTAGTCATTTACTGGATGACTTGTTTCCACTTGTTAGAAAACTCAACAGAAATACGATGCCTCTCTTGCCAGAGATGTATCTTACAAGACACAGTATCATATATGGCTGGAAAGCAAGGTAAACAGATAAAGCCAGAGCTAGGATTGGGATTTCCTCTCATATTATCCCTCAAATACATTGACAGCACTTGGGCTCTCCAAATGCTGAGTGTTACCTACACAGATTTTATGCCCTATATGGGCATTCCCATGCAGAACAGACAAGGGGGCTGCTTGAGTTACCAGGGGTATGGAGCACAATTGCAACAACAATCCTTTCTGTTGTATGGAATTTCTGATTTTATTGTAAGGCAAATGTACTCAAACTAACCTACGTTCTTAATGTTTGAAGTAAGTACAGACTAATAATAGTTGTCCCTTTTTGGATTAGATCTTTCTCATTCACCCACATCAGCAGTCTGATCTAACGTTTTTAAAACTCGGTGAGTTCTTTTAAAATTTAAGTTAATTCTGATTTATACAAGAACAGAATAGGCAAGAACTAAGCCTCACATTTCCAGCTGGAGGCCTTTTTATTAAAGTTGTCATTCTATCTTTCTCATTCCCTGTCTGTAAATTTACTTGCAGCAGTTGCAATATTAGTCCTTATAAATGTTTTCACTGCATTGGGAGAGCTTCCAATAGTGAGCTACCAAGAAAAAGAAAAGCATGTTCCATTTTCTAATGTGCCACCTGTAACCCCTCCATTAAGCAGGTCAGATTTTTCATCATGTGCTGTATTCCAATGCACAGCAACTCTAGAGAGAATTCTAGCAGCCAAAAATGGGTATTTCTGACACTCAAAAAACAGGTAGATTTAAAAATAATCCAGGGAAAATATTCTGTGAAGACATTACTGTGGTATGTGTGATACACGGCAGGTTGCAGATGGATCCTTTTTATTTATCACTCGGTGAGGTGCCTGCCAACATGTCCCCAGTGTTATAATCAGCTTGTAGCAGAAATCAAAAAGCAGAAATACCAGTGAAATGGAAAGTAAACAAGATCTTTGTTTCTGGCTTTGCCAAGGCAAATTTTCATGGCACATTTATATGATTTGTACTTTGTTGGGGCACCTAATGTATACTCAGGAGTACATCCCCTTCCTTTGGGGATGTCATCACTAAGCAAGATGCTAAAAATGTCTTGAGAGAGGATCTAGCATCACTACTGCACTATTTTTTCCTCTCTGTGTATGTATGTGTGAAAACTTTGGCAGCTGTCTTGGAAAATCCACTGTACATTTTTCCTACAAATTATCTTCTGCTCTCCCCTTTCCCCTCATTTTTTCTCATTTTTTAGAACCATGGGTTTCAAACAAAATTAGCTCCACATAGGGCAATCGCCTGTGTGGGTTCAGGTGAAATAATACTGACAAAACTGTTTTTTTCTGCTTATTTCTGCTGGTACAGAAGGTGCCAAATTCTACTTATCCTGCTACTCTTTGCTCAGCAAATGACCCCAAGCATTTTCAGACATTGAGAGGGGTCACTAAATTTGATTTTGTGAACTAGAACTGTGAAAATCAGAAAGCATGCAAATCAATGGCAAAGGCTCAGAGGCAGGACCCTCAAAAAGATTTAAATCTCATATTTAGATGTCAAAACTAGGTATTATTGGATATATATACACAAAAAAATCCCCTGTGAACAAATGGTTTAGATGGGAATTCAGCCTTTTTTCTGAGAGATGCTGTTACACCGTGGAAGAGATACAGATTTAGGTCCAAAATAATTATACCACAGTTTCAGAAAAACCAAAGTGGAAGCAATCTTATGGAAAACTTTTTTAAAAGCAGTAAAAATATATTTTGAAAATTCAGTGAAAACTATTACAGGTCTAAAATCTCTGGTTTTTGAAAAATAAAAGAAGGAGGTAGGGGTAAATAGGACAGATCTGAACTGTGAGAAGAACAGAAAAAATATCTAAAAATAGCCAGCCACTATTAGCAGTTGCCAAACATGCCTTGGAACTGTAATATAATTCTGCCTGGCCTGGAAAAGAAGCCTTCCTGCAAATCACAGTCCCCAGGTGCCAAGGTAATAATGAGAAATGTCAGAAATTGTACAAAAATAAAAAATCAGATGATACCATGGGCACACTGAGCAGGTGCAGAATTAATGGCACTCGGAGGGCTCCATCTCAGGATACTCTCTCCAGACCAGAGAACACTCTGAAACCTGTACCCAGTGAACCAGGTATTCACCACCTTTTATCCATTTCCAGGCAGATTTGGTTGAATCAGTAAGGCAGGGAAAACTTGGGAATTCAGCAGCTGGAGAGGCTTATATGGGTTCTTAAAGAGATGTGGAAGCCATTAAAGAGATGGGGGTGGGGGAAAAAATTAAGGTCTCTGTTCTTTGTGTCACTGGGATCCTGGGTATTGCAGGGAACTTGACAAAGCAAATAGGAATTTTCTCAGGGGCAGTTTCTCTGGTGGTAGATTTGCTCACCCTCAAACAAACAAACAAACAAACAAACAAACTTGTTATTCTCTCAATAGTGAGATATGTTTTAGTTACTGCCTGTAATTAAAGTCATTGTAACTCGTGGGTCTGGATGGGATCCACCCAAGGGTGCTGAGGGATTTGGTGGAAGTGCTCACTGAGCCACTTTCCGTCATTTGTCAGCAGTCCTGGTTCACCAGGGAGGTCCCAGTTCACTGGAGGTGAGAAAATGTGATGCCCATCAACCAGAAGGGTGGAAGGAGGATCCAGGGACCTGCAGTCCTGTCAGTCTGACCTGAATGCCAGGGGAGGTCCTGGAGCAGATCAACCTGAGCACCATCATGCAGCACAAGCAGGACAACCAGGGCATCAGGCACAGCCAGCACAGGTTGCTGTTTACAACTTCCTTTACAATAAGAGGGAGATGCTGATCTCTTCCCTCTGGTCTCTGCTGGTGGGATGCATGGAAATTGCTTAAATCATCAGGGGAAGTTCAGATTGAATATTAGGAATAGTTCTTCGATGAGTGGGTGGTCAGTCACAGGAACAAATGTCCCAGGGAAGAGGTCATGGCCCCAAACTTGGTGTCTGCAAAACATTTGGACAACACTGAGATAGATTGTTAACTTCTAGGTTGCCCTGTGGAGACAGTAGTTGGATTCAATGATCCCTGGGGATCTCTTCTTATCCTGTATATGTTCTGTGATTTGATTCTGTGGTTCAATGGTTCTATTTCAGCATAGCTGGGGGAAGGAGCTGAGATCAGGGTTCCAGTGGTAGACACAAAGTAAGGGAACAGCCTGTAATCTGAAATGTTACAGCATGGCAGGCTCTGGGCAGAGCTGGAGGTGAAGATCCCAGTTCAGGATTGAACAATGAGCTGTCTCCAGGGTGAGTATCAGTAGGTGAGTTTGGTGGTGAGGGTGCTGTTATAACCAATGTGGGCTACTGCAGGATTCAGTCACCTAAAAATGGGCTCCTGGTGCTATGTGAGATGTCTCATTGTCTCTGGAACACTCATGCAGGGTATGTATGACATAGGACCCTCAGGAGATGTTTAATCTTCTGGAACAGCAGCAGGACACCAGGCAGATACTTCTAGTGCAAACACAAAGCCAGTGTCTATGAATCCTCTCCATGTCTCCTGGGGAACCTGTCCCTGCAGTTTATGCATCTAGAGGATTATTGAATGGATGTCAGGGTGTGCATGCCCAGCTGCATTGACTAGAGGTGTGATCCATTTGCCTGGACAAGGACATACACATCATCCTTTGGTCACCCTCAAATATTTATCTTGAGCCAGTTTAGGTGGCCAGGGTGTCTCACCTACACAAGCATATTTATCTGTCATTTCAGATGGGCACATGTCCCCAGATGTCCTCTGCCCTGTCTCCTAGCCTTGTGCACACCTTGGATTTCCTGGAGCATCTCAAATGGCAGAGGGTGCCCATGTGTGAGCGAGTAAACAGGGCCCCTAGCCCAAGGTGCTCTGTAGAAGGATCTTTGCCCTGCAGCAGGACACAAATTCCCTATGAGCTTTCTGTGATAGCTGCCCTTCAGAGTCTCAAATAGCACAGGACACCTATGATTTAGGAAGCTGAACTGACCCTTCAACTTCCTTTATGTATAATGATGCCACAGACAGCTGCCTCATCATAGACAACTACACTGTTCACACCCAAATTTAGGTGCTTGAATCACATTTTATAAATGGATTCTAACCCCATCACTAATGAATGTTACCTTCTTTAGTTAGAGCACTTCTGTGTTCCATCTCAGTTTCAGCAGCTGCATAGCACCAGTGTTACACAAACCAAGCTGAGCTCCACTTTATCCCATTAGACCAGCAGTCTGCATGGAACTGCATGAAGGCACACAGGGAGTACAGGAAGGAGTTTGGGAGAGAGACTGGGAGCCAGTCTGTGAGTGTGTGATAGGAAAGCTATCTGCAATCAAAGAAATTGAGGAAATATTTTTCCTTGCTAAAAAAAGGCAGCCTTTTCCTTGTATTGTCCCACACAGTTCATTAAACAAACAAATAGCAAGAGCTCTGTATGACTAACTTGCAGGGCAATAATATGTTGAGATGTGAGTTGTTGCATAAGTAGAAAGTGTTTTGAAGGTACTTGTTATAATTCAGGTGTGGCAGAAGGATTTATCTAACCTAGCATGCTGTGCTTCCTACCCTAAGGATGGCTAAGGATCTGTTGGACAGTCACATATTGAATCTCCCAGCTGCTCTCATTAGTGGGCAGCTTGTGACTGCAATGCCATATTTCAGCTTAAAGCTGTAGGTGGTGCTTTTGGGAAGTCCTGTTTCTGCTGCTGGAGGGACTCACATCTCTCACAGATGGGAGGGGCTCTTGCTGAGACGCCCAAGAACATGCCTGCCATGGATTGAGGAGGAGGTTGCCACACCTCTTTCTGCACTTCAAGGAGCGTTAACTTTCAGAGCAACTCACTCCAAGTATCAGGAACTTGAATGGGCAGAGAAATGATTAAATATGTATCACCATCACCTCAACACCACTTGGTCAGGTGTAGCTACACGAGGAACTGCTCAAGTTTACAGGAACACTCCAGCTTGGGCCCTGTGCTATGGGAGCTATCTGGGTCCTGCTAATACAGCAAGAGATTTCTGGGTACCCCAGCTCCTTCTCAAAGCAGAAGAATGAAGTTAGTCAATCTAATTAGATTTAGCAGTGGCCAGAAGGACGTGGTCCAATAAAATATCTGCTTGGAACTGCTCTCCTACCTTGGTGCCACCCTCTAGAGCTGGATGACCAACACAGGTGCAGTCCCTGGCAGCAGGTCTGACACTCCCAAGAGTTGGTCTGACTACAAGGAATGGCTTTTTTGGTGGGTGTCTGGTACCTTTCCCCTCATCTCCAGAGAGTGGAGCAGGACCTGTCTACTATCCCAAGCTGTAGGATGAGTTCTGCAGTGCTGAGATAAGGGCACCTGTGAGGTCTCTATGGCAGCCTCGTGTTGATGAAGGGAGCACAGGAAAGCCTTGTTGGGGGACAGAATCTGGTCCTTTCTGTTGACTCATCCAGCTATAATATGTAATGCTTCCCTGGTGAATGGATAGCATATTTATTCTCTCCTTAGCCTGTCCCTTTTAGTGTTCTGAAGTATTTGTCAAAGACAGGAGATCACAAATGTACAATGCCAAGATGTGTGAACTTCTTCATAGAAATCCAGAATTTGTCCCAGATGAAATATCTGTGGTGGGTTCTGGAAAAAGCAGAATGATTTTGACCCCTTTGCTGCAGGTGTCTGTTACAACAGTCTGAAGTAAAGTAAATTTATTGAAATTCTGTTCTTAAACATAAAAGACTTGGCTCAGTGAGCCTCAGAACTTTTTGACATTTTTTCATTAATTATTTCTATTTATTGTTTTAAGACTCTAACTGCTAGTAGGGCCCTTTTTATTATAAAATCAATAAGAAAATGTCTCTTCTCTGAAAAACTTACAGTACAAATAGGTGAAGAAGACAAGTGTTGTATATTTTCTCTGTATTTTCTCTAAATATATGATCTGTTGCAAATTTAGAATGACTCAGTAGATGGGGCTGGAATTATTTGCAGTTAAACTAAAAGCCCAGGCAGACTCCATAAACCCAGTCAGCAATATCTTTGTGGGAAACTCAATTTTTAGAGGGATCTCACAAGTGATATTTAGAACTAGTTGCTCTGCAGTGGAGATGATTCTGTCACAGAATACTGCTGGACTTGTTTTGAACACAGATTTTGGAAGAGCTTGTTCTCTGAGGGATTTCTGGACACCAAATGAGCTTATCTCAATAATATGATGAAAGGACATCCTACATCTGTCCTGTTAATACTTACATAACAGCTCCTTCAGCCACTGTGCTAATTTAGCATACAAAGTTAAATGATTTATGTGAAAATGCAATTCTGAAAGTTTCATGTTCAATTAACATTATCATAACTTAAAAAAATCTCTCATGGAATAATTAACTTTGTAATAGATAATTTTTTTAAGCAAACAGAGCTATCCAAAAGCTGAATTACCCAGTGCAAGCAGCTTGCAAAGTTTTAGAATTGCAATTTAGTATAAAATGTGGTGCATGTGCTGAAAAAATGGAAGAGTTTCTTGCTTTTGAACAGGGGAAGAAAAAGATCAGTAAATTCTATTGTATGTCAGGATCATTTAACCATTCCCTACCTCCTGTGTTTCTCAGCTGTTTCTGTGGCAGAGCCTTCAAGGAGAAGAGCCATAGTTTTCATACTGTAGCCATCAGACTTACAGTTATTCTTATCCTTTTTCAGCTTTTTACACAGATTTATTGTTGGCTTGGGCT